>CAIGRK010276237.1:0-29070 GCA_903798315.1 Fraxinus greggii | reverse complement strand
CCTTAAAATTCCCTTTAACCAGACACATTCCTTAGTAGCCTCAGTTATAGCAACATATTCTGCTTCAGTACTTGACAAAGTTACTATAGGCTGCAATTGAGATTCCAAAGTTATGCAATTATCATCAAGTGTAAAAAAATAGGATGTAGTAGATTCTTTGTCACCAGCAAAATATGCATCTACATATCCCTTAAGTGTTAAGTGATTTGATCCCTTTTTATACACCAAATCGAGATTTAATGTCCCATTTATATATCTCAACAGCCACTTCAATCATGCCCAATGTGGTTTACCAGGATTGGACATGAATCTACTAAGGAAACTAATAGCATAGGCTAAGTCTGGTCTTGTAGTAATCATGGAAAACATAATAGATCTATGGCATTAGCATAGGGGATGTTTTCCATTTGTTTCATTTCCTCTTCAGTTTTAGGTGAATGTTCAGTGGACAGATTCATATGAGCAGCAAGAGGAATATTAACAGGTTTAGAATCTTTCATACCAAATTTAGTTACAACATTGTTCAAGTAGGATTCTTGAGTGAGAGTCAATTGTCCCCCAGTCCTATCCCTTTTAATAATCATTCCTAAAATCTTTTTGGCATTTCCAAAATCCTTCATATCAAATTCTGCTTTTAAAAGATTTTCAATTTTATGATTTCAGTCTTGCTTGGGCTAGCAATAAGCATTTCATCGACATATAGCAATAAGTACACATGAAAACCACTTTCAGCGTTGTTATAATACAAGCAATCATCATAAGCACTTCTTTTAAAACCAATTTTGATAACATATGAATCAAACCGTTTGTACCACTGTCTAGGACTTTGTTTAAGTCCATACAAAGGTTTTTTCAATTTACACACATAATCAGTTTTTCCTTTCACCTCAAATCCTTAAGGTTGAGCCATGTAAATATCTTCTTCCAATTCACCATGTAGGAAGGCTGTCTTAACGTCTAATTGTTCAAATTTCCAATCAAAATGAGTAACCAGAGCAAGAATCAGCCTAATAGTCTTATATTTTATCACAGGGGAAAAAATCTCATTGTAATCTATTCCTTCTCTTTGGGTAAATCCCTTTGCAACCAATCTGGCCTTGTATCTTAAAGGATCAGTCAAGTTATTGCCCTCTTTTAATTTGTAAATCCATTTACATTGGACAATCCTATGATTCTTAGGTTTCACAAAAGTTTCTAGGTCTTATTCTTAAATAAAAACTTCATTTCTTCTTTCATTGTCTTTTCCCATTTTCCAGATTTTGGCCCCCTCACTGCTTCTTCATAAGACGCAGGTTCAGTCTGATCCATGACAGAAACCAAGGCAAAATCAGTAAGGTTCTGGGATTCATATCTAGAGTTAGGCTTTACCTGCCTTCTTTCCCTGTTTCTAGCAAGTTGGTAGTATTGTATAGAAGTATCCAAAATGGGTTCAACCTGATCTTGAAGTTCATGTTCAAGCTGAGGTTGAAATTCTCCAACTTCACCTTCATCAGATTGATATTCATTTTCAGTAGGTGTGGGGTTATTGGTTTCATTGTTTTCAGATTGAGAAATTCTCAATTTTGTCAGCTTCACCTCATTATGAACCTTATTATTTCCAGATTCATCTGAGGCATCAGACTTGGGTTTTAAGCAAGGCATTTCAGTTTCGTTGAATTTAACATTTCTGCTGTTGATGATTTTAATATCTTGGACCCCTAAAACCCACAGTATATAACCCTTAACCCCTCAGGATATCCTAGCATGGCACATTTGATGGCCCTAGGAACTAATTTCCCTTCAGTTTGATATGCATAAGCAGCACATCCAAATACCCCGATGAAGGACAGATCTGGAGGTTTTCCAGCCCATAATTCCTGGGGAGTTTTAAAGCCAGCAAAACTTGAAGGGGATCTGTTGATAAGATAAGCATCTATACTTAGTGCTTCAGCCCATAAACCTTTTGCAAGTCCTAAACTGATTAGCATACATCTTACCTTATTCATTAAAGTTCTGTTCATTCTTTCAGCTACCCCATTTTGTTGGGGTGTATTTTTAACAGTCCTATGTCTCATAATTCCTTTTTATTTACAGAAATTATCAAATTCAGAATTATAGAACTGAAGACCATTGTTAGTTCTCAGAGTTTTCAGTCTATTGTCAAGTTGATTTTCAACCATTTTTAACCATATTCTGAACTTTTGAAAAGTCTCCGATTTATTCTTTAAAGGGAACACCCAAACCTTTCTAGAATAGTCATCAACAATAGATAAAAAAATCTATTGCCAGCAAAGGTAGGATGACTTTCAGGTCCCCATAAATCTGCATGAACATATTCTAAAGGCCTTTTGGTATTGTGTGTTCCAGTCTCAAAACTCACTCTATAAGACTTGCCTAGAACACGGGTTTCACAGAAGTCCAAGATTTCAATTAAATCTTTCCCAAGTAACTTTTGGTTGCTTAAAGATTTCAGACATTTATTCCCTATATGCCACAGTTCAGATTTGTTTTCAGTAACAATGAGAAAATTAGAATCATGACTTATGATTGTATTCCATCAAGAAAATACAATCCATTCTTTTTAGGTCCCTTCATAACAATCAGGAAACCTTTCATAATCTTCAACACCTTGTTGTCAGATTTGAATGTATGTCCCTCATCTTCAAGAATACCTAAAGAAATAAGGTTTCTTTTCAAATTTGGAACATATCTTACATTCGTAATTGCCCTGATAGTACCATCATACATTTTTATGGCAATATCACCAATTCCAACAACAGATTGTGAGTTATTGTCCCCCATGTAAACTTTCCTAGGTTCTATTTCTTTATAATTATAAAACTAAGATTTAATAGGACATATATGAAAGGTACATCCTGAGTCTAAGATCCATTCCTTATTAATCTCCTCATTGGTAACGGTCATGACAAGCAGGCTATCAATCTCAAATTCAATTGTGGTGTTATTTAACTCCCCATTATTCTGATACTTTTGTTTTCTTTTCAGCTCAAAGCAACCTCTATTGAAGTGTCCCAATTTTCCACAATTGTAACACTTCTTATTACTTTTATCTCTAGATGTAGATCTTCCTTTGGATTTACTTTTTCCTTTCTTGAAATGAAAATTATTTTTTCTCTTTTCGGTTCTTCCTCTAACAAACAGACTTTCTTCTCTATGATTAGTCCTATTTTCCTTTATGTGTTCTAACTCTCTAGATCTTAAGGCATCAGTGACTATGTCTTGTGTCAATTTATCTCTAGAGTATTTTATAGTATTCCTTATGTCATTGTAAGAGTTAGGTAAGGAATTCAATAAAAACACAGTAAGATCTTCATCAGCAAACTTCTTTTCATTATGAGCAAGACTTTTAACTATTATGCTAAAGTCACTCAAATTTACTTCCAAGTCTTTCCCAGGGTCCATTCTGAAAATAAATAGTTTTTCCAGAAGGTAAATTCTATTTGGCAGAGTCTTGGTTAAGAACATGTTATCAAGGGCAGTCCATAAGTCTCTAGCAGTTTCAGCTCCTTCAACTTGCCTCACAATATTATCAGACAAATGCAATATTATAGAATTGTAAGCAATTTTATTCATATCAGCAATTTCATTTGGNTTACTTCCAAGTCTTTCCCAGGGTCCATTCTGAAAATAAATAGTTTTTCCAGAAGGTAAATTCTATTTGGCAGAGTCTTGGTTAAGAACATGTTATCAAGGGCAGTCCATAAGTCTCTAGCAGTTTCAGCTCCTTCAACTTGCCTCACAATATTATCAGACAAATGCAATATTATAGAATTGTAAGCAATTTTATTCATATCAGCAATTTCATTTGGTTTAGCTTTAAGTTCATCAGAAAAAGTAGCAGGATCATCAAGGGCCTTTGCAACCCTTTGTTAAACCAAAATGGCTCTCATTTTCTGTTTCCATATCGGAGTATTCCCACTTTCCATCGAATTGTGACAATTCGACCCTCCAACCCATAACAGATACTGTAAAAGGGTGGCTCGTACTCGTGGACATAGTATGATCTCGAATTCAAAACTAATAAATAGAAAAGGTTTTTGAAAAACTTTTTGAAGAATTTAAAGCAAACAGATTCAATGCACCAAAATTAAGAACAAGAAACAATAATACTTGATGCAGATCAAATGAAATTTGTAGGCAGATAGTCAGATTAATATCAATAAACAAATCAACTAATACTGAATATCTCTAAACATGTTCACATGCAATTTTAATCATTGAGTTCAAAAGGGGATTTAATACATGCATTTATCAACCATCAAGAATTGCAAGAAATTAATATACAGGCGGTATTGAAACTTTCTCACTAGAAAATTGTTTTAAAAAATAGTAAGAGTACGATAATAATGCACTGCCTGAAGCTAACCAGGGCTCTCTTTCAATCACCAGAGTTATCACCTAGTATTCAACGTTAGGCCAACACTCCTTCCACAACAAGAAACACGTTAGTACGTTTAGGTGATAAAAAAACAAATTTCTAATAGTTTTTACTTCAAAGAAATTTCTGTTTTTCGAAAAAGACTTGAACCCTAAAAGCCTGTCTGGCTCTGATACCAGTTGTTGGGTATTTTGACCCTTAAATGATATGCTGATGCAAGTAAATAAACAAGACAGTGCAGAAAAGTAAAGAACACAACAAGATTGTTCACCCAGTTCAGCTTAAAGCCTAATCTGGGGGGCTCAGGATTAGCCCAAACACTAGCGCGCAACAAAGCCTTCCAACGGAGAGTACAGATAACAGAGACTCAATCAGACCCAGATTTAGTCATCGATTAACAAAGGATCTCCTAAGTCAGTAAAACTAACCAACGAACTCATAGATCTCACAAACAACTACAGAACCCAACACCAGCCTCTATTTCATGGCATGTACTACTGTAGCAACATGAATCTCACAGGATTCCACAAAAGTTGGCTAGAACCTCTAAGTATTTCAGATCTAAACTAAGAAGCAAACTGAAGAACAGGAGAGAGAGTCGTCCAATAGAGAAAGCCAAAAGACAGAATGAAAGTATCGAGAATAGGCTCTTGCCCAAAAGTCATAAGAGGATGACTTAATCTCAACCATTGATCAGATCCAACGGTCCACAGTCCTCATAAAGAAGTACAATACATGTGAAGGATCAGGAGCCAATCGTGGCCATCCATCCAAAGATTGGTTTTAAATAAGTTGTTAATGTGGGAAACACGTTTTCTCAACATTAATTTATTTTAAATGAAAAATAAAAAGTAAATCGGTATAATTTGATTTATTCTAGGGCCTGAAATGAATTAGATTGAAAAAGTTATGATTTATTTTAAGGACCTAATTGGATATAAATAGGAAGATGAGTGATTTAGGGCCGAAAATGATAAGTCCAAAATTTGGAGACCCATTTTGACAATTTAAGCAACCATTTTTTAGGCACCTCTACGACTCCCATGTTCGTCCATTTGGTTCATCCAAAATGTGTACTTGGCAAGACCTCTGAAGTTAATTATCAAGAACAAAAATGCTGTGAGTACTGAGGAAAAAAATAGAATTGATAAAGAATTTTGAATCTCACTCATATGTGGATGGACTCCATGTAATTAAAATATTGGCAAACCCCTATTGTTGTATGTATTCTGTCTTGAACTCATGTACCGATAGCACGGTTCTATCAAGAATTGATTGCAAGGTTGTCTTAAAGTTAAATTTTCAAAATAATTCCAGTTGGAGCAACTACATTCCTGTGGTCGACAATTTTCTGTGGAAAAAAATGCGTTGGATTAACCATTTTCAAAATAATTCCAGCTGGTGCGACTACATTCCTATACTCGACAATTTTCTGTTGAAAAAAATGCGTTGGACTAACCATGAAAGTTTTGAAACGTTATAAAAGATGTTGACTATAAAGCTAACCATGCAAGCATCCCAACCCCATTTTTGACATAATTTGAGAGTAAAATAATTGATCTTTCATGGAAAGATCAACTAAGCAGTCATATTTGAAGAGGATAATGAGCTTGTAGAGAGCAAATTAGCTATGTATACGTATAGGTGTATGAATATACAAAATTTCAGAGACTTACACGCACTTTCTCTCTGAACATATAGATACATGCATTATGCATATATACACCCTCAAAACACCCTCACAACCACCATAGAAGAAAGATTACATATATAGATACATACACATGAAGAAGAAAAAATGTCCCCGAGCCGAGTTGGATAGGAATTCTTCGTATGACTCCTATAATTGATTAAATTGAGCTTTAGAGAAATTGTGTATTCGGTCCTTAATTATATTTTTTCATTGAACCTTTCAACTATTAATTTTTTTTTTAAGTCAGCCCGAATAATCTTTACCTTGACACAAAATACTCAAATCAGGACATGTCTTTGCACCCATACATTGCACCCGTTTAATGGTAGGTGCCACTTGAGCCTCACTCTACATTTTAATATATTCAAACTTCTAACTTCATTCTTTCTTGTTCATTCTTTGAGTTTATAATTTCCGCTACGTTTGATGGAATTTTTTCAATACTGATATCAGAGCACAAGGTACAAACTTTGAGATTGAGCTAAAGATGATAACAAGTTCAAGTATGAGGTGGAGTTGTGATAAATTGACATCGAGGTGGAGCTTTACTAGTGATCAATCACAAAGGTGCATATTTGTGGTGATCGAGTTAAGCCCATTTTTTGACTTTGTATTTTGTCAGAATATATCATATCTCGTCTTTAGCAATATTTGAGAAAACTAAATTTGTCAATGCTAAATGCAAATTGCAAATAGAATGGGCATTCATCACCTTCCACTTGTCGTCAATGCTGCCGCTTGTTTTATTTCAATTTCCACTAAACAATTGTCCTTCCGCAAAATTGTTTTCATTATTATTTTCCACAAAGATATATTGCCTCGTTGAACTTCTTGATCTTAAATTGTCCTTACATAAGATGATCTTGGAAATGCTCTACTATTCCTCCATTCTTCAGTAAGCTGACTGAAGAGACCCCATATGTGAGGTGCAGCAAATTCTATATGATATTCTTAATAAATATAGTGTCTTGAAGATATTCTAATATTTTTCCAATCTTCAAAAGCTGACTTAATACACCCCCATCTGCGAGGGTGCTGCAAATAATTAATAGATATCAGATCACACTCGATGTGACAACATGTTACACGATCATTTCCAGTAAAAATATAGACATTTCTACATAATATCTAAGAATACATAAATTTCAGAATAAGATCATCAATCTATCCCGTACAAAAATGATGAATTTGGTAGAAGTTCATCAAATATATAAAAATCAATCAAAATTTAGATATATGAGATTCTTTCTCCTATGATATAAGAGTCCTCAATTAATCAACATTGCTTGGGAAGGAACTCAAATATTTAATTAATGAGAAGGATAAAAGAACCTCTGTCTCTTGCTCCTCGCCCGATAATTTGATGTAGCAGAAGACATAGCAACACGGTTCAATACGATATAAAGTGACTGCTTGATAGTGCTAAAGCAAGAATTTTCTTCCATTCCATTTTTGGCACAAAGAGCAAAAATGGCTTTCATTCTGCCACCTAAACTGGTTATATCAGCTTCAAGAATGGTGAGTCTTAGGCCCTTGAGGGCACAATTCAGCTCTGCAAATAAATCTGGCCTATCGTCGCAGCAAACAGAAGCCTTTATGTATATATTATTCTCCATGCTTGATTCTTCTAGGTTCAAGTGATCAATTGTGACTTCATCTATATCAGTTGGAATTGTGGAGATTTTGCTGATTTCTTTTGCTTTTTGCCTTAGATCCTTCACATGCTCTACTACTTGTCCTAATAGAGCTGCCTTGTCCATCTGCAGAAACACACTATTTTGATTTAATTTGAGAATGTTTCGGTAACTAAAGAATACTGCAGAAACACGTGCTCGTGTACTAATCGTAGATTATCTTGATTTTAGTGCACTTTGCTCCATAAATTCAAAATATTTTTGACATAGTTAGAAGTACGCGCAGCATTCTACATTGATATTCAAATATTTGATTGATTTGCCCCACATAAGCAGGCATCTACATGTACGATCTTTGACTGGACGTGGCACTATCTCTAGAAGGTTTACGGTTCCATAAGATATTAAGAGTCTCTATTGAATTATTATACACATTCGGGCTTTGTTT
Source organism: Fraxinus greggii (assembly GCA_903798315.1). Taxonomy (NCBI): domain Eukaryota; kingdom Viridiplantae; phylum Streptophyta; class Magnoliopsida; order Lamiales; family Oleaceae; genus Fraxinus; species Fraxinus greggii. Next base: position 20,917 of record CAIGRK010276237.1, on the reverse strand, counting down.
TTGGAGAAGATGATGTTTACACTATTTTACGGATTAACAGCAAAAAATCAGATTCGTAGACTTGCCTCCATCTTGACTGAATTACCATTTGTTTTCGCTTTTAAAAACGAAGAGACTTTTCAAGATAAAAAAATTTCATCGCTAAAATGTAAAATTTCTTGTAGTGCTCGGGTGAGAGAGAGGGGGTAGAGAGAAACCAACCTTTTCAGACTTTGGGATCAGTTTTCTGAGAGTTGCGAGCTGTCCATTAATTCTGTCTCTGCGCCTTTTCTCAGCCTCGCTGTGGCTCCTAGAAGCACTGCCACCCCTATCTTCTGCCAACCCTTCAAAGGGGGCTGCCCAAGGCGGCAAGACCGAGGAAGGATAACGATGAAACTGGAGACCATTCTCAGATGCCGCCACCTCACCAGGAGGAGGAGGATTTGGAGGAAGCCATGGAACCAGAAAAGAATTATCACTTTCCAGTTCACTTTGGCTTTGATTCCAAGAGGAATGTTGATGTTCTTCAGGCCAATAGCAATTTTCCATTTTCAAGAAACAATTCTTTTTCTCCGAACGACAACAGATTTCTTTGCCTCTTTTATACCACATCTATTGCCACATTTTTCTCAGTACTAACTAGCCTACACTACCAGTGCAGTGTGTGATATTCAAGTGTAGATTGTGACATCTAGTAGCCTTTTATTGGCCAGATGGAATTATGGGAACTATTTTTGGCCTTATCTCCCAGTCACCTCAAACATCAATATTTTCAATATCCAATCAACTGTAGAAACAATGGCTACTCAAGATTTTCATCTAGACTAAAAGCTTAAAAACTTTCAATACATACTACTTTCTACCTATTTAGAATGTATAAAAATTGGATAATTGTTCAATAAAAACATTTCAGCGTCTAAAAAATCTTTTATACAGTGTGAAAGTGTGTAATGAGAGCAATTCCCATGAAATTGTCGGATGTGGACACAGGTTTTGATTGACCTAGTAATAGAACAAAATCTGTAGTAGAGGATCAGTACAAGGCCTTGATACATTAAATTTAATAGTGATATCTCACTGCAATATTATACACGAAATATCCCAGTCAGTGTATAGCCAACTACTCACATCAGTTGGATTGTGGGGCATGTCATGATTGGGAATCCCATGTATTTTTGTGAAATTTATACATTTATTTCATCCTAGTAAATTTTAGGTCTACCCTTTGCTTATTCGTCCCATTTTAGCCCAAAATGCTGCTTCATTTTAGTTGTAAAACGCACAAGCAGCAACGAGCTATACGAAGAAGACTACTATAGTTTTGATTTTTTGTTGATGATAATGTTCAACACTTTTATTGATTCTTCCTCATCCTCTTTCACTTCTCCCACCCCCCACCAACACAACCCAACAAGGGAAGAATCATTTAGAATCAAATCTCATGATTAGGATGGACATTGTATAAAAGTAAAAGCTATTTTATTTTCATTGTTCTTCATAAATCAATTCACCTTTACATAAATGAACTTGGGATTGATTAGGTTGTCCTTTGCTAAAAACAAAAGAACTTCAATTACAATCAACCGTAAGTCTTGATGTAGGACCCCATCCACAGCCATAGTTGTAACTCCACCATGAAGTGGATTTTAAAGATTGATATGACCATTGATCTACCCCTACGCCCTACCCACTCCCCACTCCAACAAAACCTATTTGTTTCAATATAATGTGTGGCCCGTGTAGTCTCCCCCTCCATTACTTCTCTCAATTGAATAATTAGATCTAAGAACAACATAGGTAGGCACCGTCAATATTAAGCTCATATGTGAACCTCATTTCTTGAAATTCATTTTTTTCTAAGTTCATTTTCAATCATACATTTCTTGGAACTTACAATTTCTATCAAATTTTTAACCCCATATTTCATTAATTTTTTATAAAAATCTACTAGAAAGCTAAATTTTAACAAAACTAAACATGTGTTAAATAACACAAATTATAGATTTTATCAATTGATCACATGAATCCATATCGAATATAGCAACAAATGAATCTAATCTATTAACATATTTACATGAATAGACACTCTACACCGCACTAACACACTATAATACAATTCCAAGGAGTGCAGAACTCCTTTTTTCAATTTTATGGGGTAACCTTATCACCATGGAAGCTAGCAAAATTCAATATTGTTGATGATTTTTTATGGGGTCCCATTAGGCTAAATGTTCAAAATCTTACGCCCCACGAAGAAAATGCGGAAAATTAGGACCGCATGAAATAGTTGAATCCAATATGAGTTTCCTTTCAAACAACAACTTGATAACACAAGCACTTAAAGATAAATGATAGACATGCCAGACTATCGAAGAAGATTTATGTTTAACTAGAAAACACCAAAGGGAGCTGATTCCAACAAATCAAGTCAATACATGAGATGAGAAATTTAGTATTTACCCTTTTGAATGTTAAGCATCCAATGATGCTGGCTACCCTGTTTGCTGTCAGCTCTTTGGAGTGATATAGACTCAGCTTCATCATATGAATGCACAAGTACCAGTTCGAGTCCCCTCAGGGCACTGAGGTGAGTATCCGACCGTAAACTTCAGTGTCACGCGAGATTAGTCGAGGTGCGTGCAAGCTGCCCGGACGTCCACGGGTATCCAAAAAAAAATGAATGCACAAGTAACCTCGGTTTTTGGCTACAACCCGAACCCACTTGTTCTCAATACCAGGACTAGTAAAAAATAAACAAACAAAACATGCACAAATCCATGAACACCCTGACCAGCAAAGGAAAATTTCCAATATTTTACTGTCATCTTTAAATATATGATATGTGCTAGCAAATCACTATCAGTAGTATTGTTAACCTTATCCTTTGATCAGGAAAACAAAGCAATCAAGAAAGGGAAAAACAGAGGAAGAAGTGGATATTGCAATTTTGATTAACCACTATCGTATCAAAATCAAAAGGAATGAATAACCATAGGGGTTGGGGGTATAAAACACTGCCCTTGTGTAACTAAATTATTATAAAATAAACCATAGAAGCAGCTCCAACTATCATAGAGAAAATTTCAGCACGAATTTAAATGAAGTGAATCTCATATAGTTAGATTAGGATGTATGAAACTGTGGGAAGCCAATTTGTACGTGACTAACTGACTAGCTAACAACAGGTGCGAAGGGAACAATGTCCATAGAACGTAAAGGTGAGCATTTAGTAAGTTATTTTGTATTCACAACTTTAAAAGAATGCAAAGACAAAGATCAATACGATGGATCACCATCCTATATGGGTAGGAAGCTTGAATGATTAGAACCAACGATACGAAATTGCACTAAAACTGTATTATAGACTTCAATTCACAGGGGTTAACAGTAAGCAGATAGTAAAATGACCATGGTTACAGGTTCAGCTGTTATTTGAATAGAACAAAAACAGCTATCTATTCCTCTTAACTACCACAGGAATAGCTAAGGATGAAGTGCTGGAGCAGATGAAGTTTTCTTACTTAATATGGATGGACAAAAATAACCATGTTTAATTATCAATGTGCCTCGCACATGACAAATTGACTGTCATTTGGAGAGGAAACTGTCATTTTGCGAAACTTTGAGGATAGAGAGGTCAAGAATTAGAAGTTGGAATAGAAGTGCAAATGGGGGCAAATGTAGGAACAGCAATTGAAATTTAGCATTAACAGAAACCCCTCTATATGCCAGAAGAGAAAAGTCTGATATTTAAGAACCTGTCTAATTTGATCACATAGAGACTAAGGTGCCATAAAAATTGTGTTTGACTTTGATCTTTGTTAAGTGTGGTAACTATAGTTTTAGATCATATGGGAGTATGAAACAAAACTGGTTGTATAGCAGCCTTGAAATCTTCAGAAAATCTTGTTCTGAGAACCTTAAAGGTCTTCTCCTTGCAGAAGCAGCCATTTCAAGCCGCCGTTGTTCATGCATTCTAATGATTTTGAGGATGGCATCTGCATATTCTTGCACAATCTGAGCTAGAAATCCTGTTTGCTTTCCTCCTCCAGATAAAATGTCCATTTCGGCACAGCTGAATTATGGGCTGATAATATTTAAAAACCAACAAGTTGGTTGCCTGTGTAGAAAATATGTGGTACTTACACATGAGAAGATAGCAAAACATTTGGAAAGAGCCCAATTGGTATGGCACAAGATTCCAGGTACTCGACTACGCTCATGCCAAATGCTCATCTACCATGAAGTCAATTCCTGCAGCTGCACTGCCCAAGAGTTTCACAAGCTTGCTGCAGCATCCGGAAAAAAAAAGTAGAAAAAAATAACATGTCCATGTCCTAATAAGAGAATGTTGGTAAATAAAATCTACCAAGCAAATGAAAAGCAAACCAAAGTACAAATATATGATTTTACTACTGAAAAAGATCAGTGGTCGAAACACTCGTTGCAGCTAGTATTTGATAATATATGCTGTTTACTCTCAGACATCTCCACAAGTGAAACTTAAAAAGTCGGAAAATGAGGCTACATTGACATTCAATTAATGCTTATAAACTGGACAACATAACATACAAACTTAGACAACATCATAGCTTCAATTAACAACAACTCTGTTCAGGCGACTCCATGTGCAAAATAGAAAATAATTCCCCGCATCATAATAGTAAATTTGCTGTGTATGGCTATCCTTGTTAAGAAAGTAACTTATAATGAAAGTTGATTGTTAGTATATTGGGTCGTAAACAATTTGTAGAATTCCAAGAATATCTAGCAGTTTGTTGTAGCAAAATATAGCAAAATATACAGATTAATACCAGAAACCTGTATAACATGTTTTTATGGAACTCCACAAAACCATCCACCTTCAGATCACTAGCTGGATCCTTTAGGTGTTGCTACCTTTTCTCATCTGTGTCATTTCTGCAACAACCTACAACTTAGAGCTTTGGTCTTGGCAGATCTGTATCTAAATTTTTCAAGGAAACAGCAAATGCCTCAAGTTGAAGGGGATGTGCCTGGAAAATAAAAATTCAAGATCATGCACACTTGTACCAAAACTTAAAAAGGTTCATAGGAAACAAACTGCTGTTTAAATACATATAAATCGATCTCATAAAATGCCCCCTTTTTCTGGACGAAATTGAGCCTCATATATAATATTCGGTTGTCGCATTGGCCTTTCTAATGGTAGCACCTGCTTGGAAGCCACAGGTTAGTATGTACAATAATAGTTGCAGAAATCTTTTCAAGACAAAACAAGAGTTGCAGTGTTAGCATGCAAGTACCAAGACCATGCAGATGCTGGATTTCAAATACTTCTCTTTTAATCATATAAAGGATTTTTATTTTTTTTATTTTCTTACAGCTTATAATCAACTCATATTCAATTGTCAAAAGTCCAGATGGACTACCAGTAGTTGAAATTTATCTGGGGCCTTCTAGGACTGCCAGTTGGTCATTTGTTAAATGAAAGATAATAATGAGTTGTTTAACCAATCTAATTACTTAGAAGTTCACGCATGAAAACACAGACATTACAATAATCATTCAAGTACCTATTCCAGAGCCTTATCATAATATTATCACAATATAATAAATTCCAAAAACACAAAACTGAAGGCTTGAAGTTTCTCATGGAGGATAGACTTGCATAATACGAGCTGGAATTCCACAAAGGAGCCTACTATCCCATAAATTTAGCTGAAATCATATAATAGATGACTTTACACCATGACAGAAAGACGCAGCAAGAGAAATTTCATCAAGCTTTTGACCTGGCTTCATAGGGTATAGAATTTGTAAATATCACCAAAAAACTGTTTCAAAGTTGAAACAGATATTTCAAAAGAAAGATCTCCATAGCCAATTGTCCTGATCAGAAATTTCGGATGATGCAAATGGAGGGGAATAAAGATGATACAAATCCAGAATATTAAGGATGGAGATTTTTCTAGCCCAAACATCCCGTGCTATAGGATAAGTAAAAGCATATCCACTCGTGTCTAAACAATATGGAGGAGTAAACTTGCACAAAGCTTTCCACGATTGGCACACAGAACCGAGCTCTGACGAATCCTTGTGAATCGAGGATACATGGTTCGTTCAATCCATCTCCTCTTGTACAGATGAACCACCTGATTAACAAAGCACATTCAGAAATCTTAGCAAAACATAACAAATACATTCTTCAAACAGAAACTAAGCAAGTCAGAATAACTAAGAAATAAAGAAAAAATAGAAAAGAAAATAACTAGGCACAATAGTAATATATTCTTCAATTTATCAGGTACTTCGTGTGCCCCAAAAACTCCAATTTGCATGCCAGTCTGCTACTCGTCAAAATTTAATAGTCAAACATACTAAGCTTCCCTAGAATATTGATTCTATCGATGGGCTTGGTTTGCGAGGCTTCTGCTTCTGAAGCATTTTTGTCGCTCTGAGCAGTTTTGGATGTTCTCCAAACTGCTTGTAGCTTTTGTACAAATTTTAAGCACAGTGCTACTGATGGCATTTTTAACAATTCTAGAAAGCTTTAGGACATTTTGGCTCGTGTCCCATCTTCATTTTCACAAAATATCTTCCAGCCTATGAAGCACGAAAAACGACACCCCAACAAGTGATTTTCCAAAAAAGTAGACACGGAGACCGACATCTTAGTTAGATAAGGGTCATGCTAGATGAACAGGGCTAACGTGGCCCTGTTCAAACAGCTTAACCCGTTAGATAATATTGCTAAATGAGTTTGCAGTATAGAAGGCGTGTACGATTTAAAAAGACAAAGCATGACCCATCTTCCGCGCATGACCCATCTTCCACTTCCAGCGACACGCAGGTTGCCTAACCACTATCATTTTTATTCATTCTCATTCACATCCCTCCCCTATCACCCCTTTCCCAGCTGTTTAATAATATCCGTCATTCCGTTGTGTTCCACCACAAGAACAACTGAATTGCCACCCACATCACCAATTTCGGCTCTATTCATTCAAATGGCAACAAAGAATCGAGAATAGAATCATGCCACTAATATAAAATGGTCAGATGGTTAAGGTGAAAAATTCCCTTCCATAACTCTCATTTTCAATCCACAATTGAATACTATTCATTAAAGCAATTGTTCTTTTTCTTACAGGGCTGTTCTACACCTAAACAAATAGACTAGATTATTATGAAATAATAAAAAAAATTAAAAAACTGAATCTACTTCTAACCAAATATTAAGAGAACGTAAGTATCCTCATATTTATTAAGGCTAAATTGAAGCCGAGTGTTCTCCGTTTAGATACACCATTCATACAACTGTGTCACTGCACATTCACTCTATCTACTTAAAAAAAAAAAAGGATTCCTCGACAGCGCACCAGAAAATCCGCCGCTAGGGATGGAAGAATCCGACAGCTTTTTTGCTGTTACTCCAAGACATGATTACGACTAAGATTTGCCGGATAGCATATCCAAATAAACGGCTTCCGTAATTGCGGCGGAATGTTTGATTAGATATACAATACTGTTAAAGAGTTAATGATTTTAAAAATTACTGTACTTGGGGGGTCACACGGACATGGTTGAACTTAAAAATGTGGCTCAAAATCATCACTCAATTTCTCAAATGGATCTCCATCCACCACTCTTAGCCAGAGTGATTTTCTTTCTATTTCATCCCACTTGTGAAAGGCGTGCTGATGTGGCTGAAACAAACACAACTTTTTTCAGAATCAAAACATAACTCCGCCCCCATAAAAATTCACACAGATTTGATCTTTCTCTACGCCCAAATTCAACTGAAGCTGTAAACCTAGCACCTTTCCTCCACGCAAAATTATGAGTTAGGAAGGATATTTAAAATTCTTCCCAAATTATCGAAAGACATCTTTGCCATTGTGGTCCATTCTCTGTATGAAAACCTCATGGACCGGAGGCTGATTCTTAGATTGCAAGTTCTGTGGAAGACAGGATACATGCAATTTCTTTTAGTGTTCTAATCCTTGAGTGTATCCAAGTAATAAATGTGTTGCTGCGAAGAAAAAATGAGGCCGAGAATGATAAAGTGACAATGCGCACATTTTGGGTGCTCCTTGGCTACATCATCCTTATTCGTCTTGTGGTTTGAATTTGATGGATAGAGAACTGTAAAATATGTGTTGTTAGGTTTCCATCTTAAACTGATTTGCTGGCCCGATGGAAGATTTATGCAGCAAATGGGAATCAAACATAAACTAAATATAATATAATATGGATTGAAGGCACAACTCAATCCGCCCAGGATAGAGCAGAGGCTGGCCGGAGATTTTTTTCGCCAGGCCGATTATGTTTTGCGAGAAACAGAGAGAGATTACATATTAATTAGGTTTAGGGAATAGGGATTGCAAATTGTTAAAGAAAAATTCATATACAGGTGAAATACCAAAAAAAGAATAAAAGTAACGCAAATATGGAAATTTGACAGGCGCATAAAAAATTTGAACTTAACCATGAGTGAACACTCCTGGGAATCAGTAAATAATGTCACTAATCACATGGGGCACTAATTCTTATAAAATACAAATTATCCTTATCTTGCTGTCTGCAGCAGCCAAAAAATGCATCTGCTACCAAAGAATATTACAAAAACTATATCCACACACCTACGACAGACGACACCAAATTACATTATTTTGGAACTTTAACTAAACTTTTATCTTGAGCTAGGCAGCTTCCAGAAAAGTGAATGCAGTGAGCATCAGAAAAGAAACGACGAGGCATAAAGTGCAACACATTGGTGTCCTCATTTTCTCAAGTAAAAATTACTCCCTATGAATTTCCAACCAGATCAGTAGGACCCCATTTGTGGCATGCCAAACGGTGGCATTGCAGGCATTCCACCCATAGGCATAGGTGGGGGTGGCATTTGTGCAGTAAAACCTCCTCCCATTCCACCGCCCCCCATACCTGGCATAGGTGGTGCAGGCAAAGCAAGAGGCAGCAACTGGGCGTACATATTCTGCAACAAATTAACAAATTCAGTAAACAAATGAAAATCATCAAATATTTTGAGGCAATTGAAATCATCTAATGCCCAGCTATCAATATATCAGTACATGTACACGAGTATAACTAATCCCAATGAAAGCATGCACGCTAAATCAGTCACACTACCAGTGAACCAAATAAGAGGGACCAATTCCCCGACTGATAATTGGGAAAGAGAGAGAGTTTCTTAAATTTACTTGTTGTTTGATAACGTCCTTCTCCTCATTCTCTTTAGCCTTCACTTCATTAAGAGCATCAATTTTGTCCTTGATTAGTTCGTCAACTTTGCCCGTGTATTCACGGATAAACTGCGAAATAAAAAGAAATAATATGAAAAACGAAGTTCGTAACAATGCTATCAAAGAGCAAAGATCGACCTAAAAATTGAGTATGTGTCCTAAAATTTGATCACATACCCGAATCTTTAACCTAATACTACAAGAAAAATGAAAAAGGGGAGAAAACCATATAAGGCTTTTATACAACTTAAGGCTACTCTTTAAATATTAAGAAATCCCCAAAGATGTGAGCCATTGTGTACAAGAGAGAATAACCTGCAACAGATATGGGAAGGCAAAGTCGATCATATTATTCATCCAGGCAAGTTCAAGGGCTACATCCGCGCGAATCAAGTCATAACAAACAAATAGGCACGACGCAAAGCATTCTTTTTTCCCCTGTAGAATCATACAAACAATTATCAGACACCCAATTTCTACCATTCACAATCTCGTATATAATTTTTCGAGTGTGGCATAACTTAAGATCTTCCAAAGGCATTGAAGTACCCATGTCAGACACCAGATATTTGGACAATGGAATGGCAAAAATAAAGTATTCAAGAGAGGGAGAGAGAAATCGTCAAAATAATAAAAAAACATCCATTTCGAAAGAGAATTCGTCACGATCTCAATGCAGGTAACTGGTAATAGTTTATATCAAATCCTCAAGTATAAATATTTAGATTTCGTGACAAAAAAATACATGCTCAATACAGTAACTAATAATACCTGTTCAATCAAGTAACTAATAATACCTGCTCAATGAAGTAAACAAGCAACTCCTCAGCAAGTTCCCGATCACCAGATTGTGAAGCAGTCTCCATTGCATCCTTGTAAAGGTTGTCTTTCTTTGACAATGCAATGGATTGCTTCCACCTACCTGCCTTTTTGTAAATGTAGGCTGCGACACGCCTCATCTCAAGGAGCTCATGTTTCTCAATCTATCAGAAAAAATATTACTTATTAGCCTTCAGTAACTAGAAATTAAACGAAGGCAGAAACTCTAAATCACCTTCTGCGCAAGGCCAATCTGATCAAAGTTATCATGCAGCTCAATGGATTCACGCAATCTGTCATAATCCTCCTCCTCTATATAGATCTCATTGAGAGCTTCATTCACAGCAGACACATTATTGCTCTGAACTGCAACCATGTATGGCTTAACAAGACGCAAGTGGCCCGCCTAAACAATGCAAGGTAAAAAGTGTCAGCACAACATCATGCTCAAGATTTCAAATCAAACATTTCATGAAACGAGAAGCGAAATAACTCATTAAGCAGAATAAGAACCTTCCTCATTATGTCCACTACACGAGTGTGGTCCACTCGAAGAGCTAGGACATTTAGAACATCATTAATGAGATCAGGGTGCTCTTGCAAATAGAAGTGCACCGCCTTGTAATACAACTCCACGTTAGCAACTTTGACAATAATATCTTTGAATTGCATGTGATCCCAAGCTTCGGGGGAATGATTCATGACGGTAGTGGCAGCATTATCAAACTCATCATACTGAATATACAAATACGTTAGTTCCTTCCAGTGCTGCTGCTCATCGCAAGCTCGGATTAGCTTGGGAATGTTGAGACGGGTAGAGAATAATTTGATATGCTCCATGAGTTTCTCATGACGGTATCTAGCATACAGGACACCAAGCTCTGTGAAGATGCCCATATGTGCACGTTCAAGTCCCAAACCACTCTCCATTAGAGAGATAAGCTCATTAAAGCATCCTCGGTTCTGGTAATACTCGCTAACTTCTTCCAGGTCATCGACCTAAAACAACCATATTGATAAGAACAAAATTAGCACAGAGATTGCTGCACTGTGTACTCTCTAAGATGCTCGTGAAAAACTAAGCAAAAGAATCAACCAGGACATTAAAAGGAGTTAACAGATAATTGAGTCATAAAGTACCTGTACAATGATATTAAGACCACATATTTGAGCTAACCGGAACTCCTCAGCATCAACACAAGCAAAACAGACTTCTTTCCATGTCTTTGAACTATTTGCTTTCCGTGCAGCATCAACAGCCCCTTGAAATTGCTTCAACTTCACTAGTGTGACCGCCAACTTGGCCCAGTTAGATATAAAAGCAAAAATTATCTTTGCCGCCTCATATAACTCTTCATCATACAAGCGATCGCCAACATTAGGGAGATTGGCAACATTTGGCATGAGAATGAATTCTTCAATGTCACCCAGCCTATCAATCTTAGCATATGCATAAATGAGTTCGCTATCCACCTTGGGCTCCTTCGTTTTCTGCCTAACCATCAGAAGAAATTTCACCAAGTCATGATATACATTTGCGTCCGCAGCAGCACGTATGACTTCCAAGAATTGAGTGGCATCATCTGCACGAATAAATGATTCGATTGCATCACTTACTAATCCTTCCCTTAGTTGAGCTTTAGCCACCTGACTCCAAACAGCATCTTCTTCAACACGGAATGCAAATTCCACTGCCCGGTTAATGTCTCGAATATTATCCAACAACACATTGACAGCCTGTACATTCAACTGGAACTTCTTGAAGATAGCAAAAGCTTCTTCATACAATTGGGCTTCTACAGCCACCTCCCCAACTGCCGGTCCATCAAAATTGTCAAGTCTACTAACATAGTCCATAACTCTGGATGGATCAGCCTTAATTGCAGTCAAGATTAGCAAGTTTTGCAGGTTAAAGTTCCCACTGAAAGCAGAGTTTTGGAGTACAATCTTTTCAAGCAACTCAATTAGTTCATGGGGAAGATCAGCAGTCATGAAAGCTTTAACAGCAGCAGAAACTTGTTCTGGGCTCTTGCTTTCGGGCAAAGCAGTAGATACAACTTGATCAATGAACTGCCTTCTATATTCATTTTCAGGGTCAAGAACTTTGGCCCAGAGATCACCGTCCATCCTTTCAACTACATACCTGAAATAATAATATTGGTGGATAAACTTCCAGAAACGATGTGAAAGTAAAGAACAAGGTCTAAAACTAAACAACTTACAGACCTGGATTGCAATTTGAATAAAGAATTCTTATTTGTTACATTAATAAGTTCATCATCACACTGCCCTCTCCGATAAGCAACAACAGCAAGAGTCGGGTCACGCTTCTCACAATATTTACCCACAACACGTGAATCATAATATGGGTTGGTGGTCAAAAAATGCTCTGGATTGTTATTGCTATCGATTATGATTTTACCCAGAGCATTGTGGACATGCACATCTTGGCTTCCTTCACTCACAAAATGCTCCAAAAATTGAGTAAGTAGGCGAAGTCGATTCCTGCACACCACATATCATATATAAGAAAATGAAGATAAAAATCTGAAAAAAGAAATCGTGNAAATGCTCTGGATTGTTATTGCTATCGATTATGATTTTACCCAGAGCATTGTGGACATGCACATCTTGGCTTCCTTCACTCACAAGATGCTCCAAAAATTGAGTAAGTAGGCGAAGTCGATTCCTGCACACCACATATCATATATAAGAAAATGAAGATAAAAATCTGAAAAAAGAAATCGTGAAAGCAGAAAATATACCTTTTCTCACATTCCTCCACAAGAGGCTCGACTGGAAGCAGAGAACGTACAGACAGGATCAGGCCTTTAATGAAATCTTCAGGGCACTCATCATCTAGGAGTTGCCCGACAACTAGAGGAGCATTTCCTGGATTGACCTATCGAGAAAGAAGGTTCACTAGCAAGGACTACAAATACCCCCAAAGATACCAGAATCTTGACAGAAATTATACCTTCTGCACATAACCTTCAATGTAACGGAGCATGTTGCTTGAGTAAAGGTAGTGCGTTAAGTCTGGAACAAAACCAAAGCGGTCACACACATTGATCAGTGGTCGAGCATCTGGAAGTTTCGCTTCCATTAAAAAGTTCTTCGTCTTCTCGGGGTCATAGAAATTTGATTCTCTTGTTACACGCTCAACCTCCTTAATTTGTCCGGTCTTGGAAGCTGCCTCAATGTACTTGAAGTGAATGTCAGGATCCTCGCTGTAGTAAAGCAAATATTAGTACACGAGCTATCCAATATACATATGTATAATAGCTCAGCCCTCAGACCCTGCAGTGCAAAGTCTCGTGCTTTCTTCAGAAATTACCTGGAGCTCAAATATGATCCCAAGAAGAAATATAATCCTTCATACGACTTAAACTGCTCAAATATCTTTATGCAAGAGTCAACCCCCAACTGCTCACAATATTCTTTTGCAGCCTACAGAAAAGAACTAGTCAATGACTCAATGTTGCTAATAACAAATTCACTACTGGAGAGTGCAATGACATACCTAAATTTGTATGGTACCTAATAATTTTTACACAATAATTATTTAGGTAACTTTTCCATTGACAAAGAATCAACCAGCTTAGACAGGGAAATAAATCACTACTGCAATGGCACATATTAATCCTTACTTGGACAATTATCTGAAGGTTGCCTCTCAAATTGACCAGAAGAAGATCCTTCATGCACTCCAGTGCCCATTCTCGGGAAAGTGTCCCAAAGAATTCCACAAGAGCCTGAAATTGATTACATCACTCAACACTAGTGCAACAAACATTAATGATAAACATAACACGGTGACCTGATTTCATTAACCTGTGGCTCAATTGCATGAGTATTCACAATGACACGTTTGATATCTGGAAGTTCAGTATAGTGCTGCAAGCAACGAAAATTGTTCAATCAACAGTATAAATTTTTATACGTATTTATGTATATCTAGAAACACGAGTGTGTATTTAACAAAAAAACACACACGCATGACTAAACATTTAACCTGAAGTGCTCGTATGTAAAGGCCAGCTTTCTCACAAAGTTGTCCAATGCGCGGTCTGTCGTAGTGACTAAACATCCCATTCGCTAAAATAGCATCGGCCACGTTAGGAAAGGTCACGAGATTGATTTCAAGGACCTGAATAGAAGAGGCAAGTAATTGATGCCAAATGTCAACAAAATGAATAAAATGAACTGGATGGACAACCAAAAGAGCAAAATCTAAAATTTACCTTGGTTTGCAGGAATGCATGTTCTGGCAAATTTGGTTTCAGAACATCTAACAAAAATGCAGTTGCTTCCCGGATCAAGTTCCTCTGGTGAAAGTATTATTGAAAAAAATAATAATAATAAAATAGAAGTTCCGCGTAATTAATAGTCTTAAAAACTTTTGACTCGGATGCTTTCGATCATGAAAGGAAGCAAACCAGGAGAACCAATGAAACAGTTGGCACCATAAGACGAACAACTTTAATTTTCAAATAAACAGAATCAACAAATCTCATACCTGAAGAAAGAGATCAGTAATGGTATTGTAATCAACTGGACAACCTCCCTCCATTTGAGACATCATGAGAGCGAAATTAACAGCTCCCTGGAACGCCAAGGTAAAGATTATTTCAGTCATTTCAAATGTGAAGTCCCATCTACAATGTTATGTAACAATTGAATAAAGGAGAATTACTAAAAACACCAGAAAGTTAGTTGTATTCCAAGCATACCTGAGGATCTGATCGGAGAATAGTTTGCAGCAGGAACAGATAGTCAGGTGTATATCCAACCTGTACCGGCATAAACATATTTGTTCATCTGAAATAACTATAACACTGAGAGAAAAGATATCGAGAAAAATGAATAGCATTTCCTTGTGAACTGATTGATTTGTCACATAGTGTAATATGGTAATTATCCTGAAATAAATAAAAGAAAGTAAGAATATCAGATTGATTGGGCAAGTAACCTGCTTGGAGTATATCAAAATTTTATCGAACTCCCTACGCTCAGCAAAAGCTGCAACAACTTTTGGAGTAGCTCTAGCTTTGATATATATTTTCAGTGCAAGGTCATTGTCCACAGTCTACAACCAAAAAAAAAAAAAAGACCAAGAAAGCAGGTTCTTGTTTCAACATAAAAGATGAAAGTTAAACAAAATTTAACAGTGAAAACAATCTATGGTAAAACTAATTATAGATGTAACAGGAAATCTAACCTTCACAAGGTCTCCAAGTTCCTCGCTACATTCCAGTTTATCCTCAGCTAGCCAGTTTTCCAAGAGATTCTTCTTGTTTTGGTTCACGACCAAGCGAGATAATTCCAAAGACTCAAATGCGTTGAGCTTCCCTTTTGTTAAAAGGGTTCCAAAGTACTGCAGCAATGGTGGCGTTTGCCCAGCTTGAACAGGAACACTCTGCAAACATCACATCATGTTAATTAAGCCTCCTCTCCCCCTCAGAAAATTTTGATTGTACCCAATGAAACATTGCCTGTAATATGTTTGGAAAAGTTGCTTCCATTTAAAGGGGGAGACGAACCATGCATGTGGAATATAATAATCACCACGTGTATGCCACAAAAGAATATGAAATACCTGAAATTTGGCTACTGTATCCGGTGTCCGGAGGATGCTTTGAGGAGAATCTGCAGCAAGCTCAGCAGCCTCTTTATACTTCGTCTGGGCGAACAATTCTTGGAAGCGCTGGACAACCTGGGACATTTTAAGATGACAGAAAAGGCAAGTTATCAGCATCTCAAAGCACTGCATAATTGAATAAAAGTAATCATTTCTGGCTCACTTTTAATGTGTCACTACCGAGATAAGATGTAATGATAAAAAACATGTTTAATCAAAATATAATCCTGACCTATTTCTAAAGGATTAACCCTTCCCAATTTATACTGCCTTGTAAGAAGAAAACATGTGCACAGCACATTTGCTAAGCAATAATCTACAAGTAAAGAAATTGCTAGCTGCCTTCTCATCAGAAACAAATCTCAAACGACGAGCATAAAGAGCCAGGACTGACGTACCAAATTCTCTGCACCTGGAAGGTTCCCTCTTTTGGCAAGATTGACAGCAAGCTCCAAATTGTTCAACTGACAAATAATCAGTAACGCTCAATACTTGTAGGCAAAAAATGTTTCAGAAGAATATACCATAAATGTAAAGGCTGTATACATACTTGGCCACTGATAAAAGGTATGATTGTTGTTTCATTTACTGTAGCAAGTAAAACCTGGCCTCGCCTATTGATTGCATAGAAACCTCCAACAGATGAAGCTTCTGAAGTCAGAAAGATGGGATCTGGACTAATCCTATTTCTGTATACTGCTGTGGCAGTTTCCAAATCATAGACAAAGAGAAGTCCCAGCTTCGTAATCACATATAGCAAACTATATTTATGGGAAATCTGCAAATAGCAAAAGGACGGTGCTAATGAAATTAAAATTGCAGAAAGCATTACTTCAATTATATGAAGACACAAACACAGTCATAGAGAAGAAGGGTTATCATATGAAGATATACCTGCATTGCCACTGGAAAATCATCAACAAAATCAGGAGGGAAAAAAAGATCTGCTTGTTTTTTGGTAAAGGATGGTTTCCCTGCAAAAGATTTTTAGAGTTGAATAAGGCTGATAAGCAGATGATGATAAGCAGATGATAATAACTTTCAGCATGTACCAAGATCAATATAATGATGTCCATACCAAAATCATGGACAATCAGAAAAAGTTAATATATCCACCTGGCTGGGCTCCAAGCTCAATGACATGCAATTTAGATGTAATCTGTCCAGCATTAGAGGTTTTTGTGGCAAAAGAAATAAGCAAAGAATCCTTATCATTTCCAGGAACCTGCTCATGTTATACAAATGAATACAATAAGAACTAACTTAGAGAAACTATAAGGCAAAAACATAGATCAAAAGGAAGCATCATCTCGTACTCTAAATGAGGCAAATGATGCAGCATGCCCTTCTAGAGCTTGACTACGTTGCTGATCCACAGAAAATAGTTGCATATTTCCTTTGACCAGTTGAGGCCTCTGTAAAAATGAATAGAAGAATGTCAAAGCAGTAAGATGATTGTGAACGAAACCAGTAAGCCTATGTTTGAGCCTCATTCTTTCTCATTTTTTCCCATTTATTTTTCTACAGTATTCATTTTCAACCACACATTCTCCAAATAAAATAATATTACACACAAATCTAAAACTTTTCATCACTTTTTCACCACACATTCTCTCATCAATCACTATTCAAAAACAACTTCTCCAAATAAANGAATAGAAGAATGTCAAAGCAGTAAGATGATTGTGAACGAAACCAGTAAGCCTATGTTTGAGCCTAATTCTTTCTCATTTTTTCCCATTTATTTTTCTACAGTATTCATTTTCAACCACACATTCTCCAAATAAAATAATATTACACACAAATCTAAAACTTTTCATCACTTTTTCACCACACATTCTCCCATCAATCACTATTCAAAAACAACTTCTTTCTAAAAAAAATGGGGGCCAAACACTAGCTAAATTAGAACACAACATCCAGACAGAAACTATACAGTAAGCAAAAATTTGCGAACACTTTGATGAGCAAGCCATTTACATATTTAACCATAAAAATCAGGCATTCAAAAGGACAAAATAATGGACCAAAAAACCAATTTTTATTATGGCTTCACTCAAGAAAAGCAGATTAATTTGGAAAAGAATCTCAAAAGTTATTTCAGATCGTAAATAGAATAAAGAACAAGGGACTACACTTAACTAAGGTCAAGAACTTGGGCCAAGCACAATAACGTGAAGCCCTCAAAAAAATTCAAATACAATTACTGAAGCAACTTGCAATATTGATAAAAAAGGTAACTAAATTAGTAACTGCTGTGATATTAAAGCACTCCAGAAGATTAAATTAAGCCCCTGTTTGATTTAATGCTGATTTATAAGATTGTTTGAAGTTTATTATGATCATCTTATTGCATTTTATATTTTTATGAATTATTTTATTAGTTTGTCCTAAGTCTTGAGCTTCCATAGATAAAAACGTGTTAAATAGTTCCTTTTCATAAGTATAAACTAGAATATATTACAGCTCAAATAACCAAATAATACTATTTGGTGACATATTAACATAGCCAAGATGATTACTAAGGAAAATATGGGTCTCTATTGAAATTTAAATAAGTAAAATCGAAAGCCAAAAAGTTCAAGTGCATTAAGTTGGGAGAATTTATGATATATTTTGCTGTATAATTTAAAAATCAAAACTTACGTAATAAGTCTTATTACTGTACCACAAACTGAATTTTCAATGTCAAGACCTCATCACTGAAAGATGATATCAATCATGCAAGCAAATACCATCATGAATCCTGAATACTACTTAAAAAGAAGGAAAGCAAATGAGTATGCAATAACATTAGGAAGGAACAATATTACTACATGGAGCATACGAAATAAATTTTGAAACGCAAGTACAAAGAAAGGAAGATGTAGAAATTATAAGCACAAAGAGGGAAGAGAAGTTCTCAACAACCAATGAAGCAACACGATCCAAAATTATTAGTTTCGTATAGTAATATGTATAACATTACAATATGCCACTGTCGATCTCAAAGTCATGGCGAAACAATAAGATAATGAAAGCAATTGCACACCTCAGGCGAACCAGGAGCAATACCAATCAGAACCAACCACTTCTCAGAAGGATCACATCTGTAATTGATAATTTGGTTGTTTGCTAAATTAGCTGTTCTTTCAAACATCTTCGCAGGTTCCGAATCACCTATATAGAGATGGATTGAAAAGCTTAACAAGCATGAACGTTAAAAGAAAATAGAGAGAGAACTAGAACTATATAAATAAATCAAAACAAAGGCAAGATAACTAACCTTCAATTGACCAGTGGTATACAGAGGATTGTGTAACCAAACCCAACATCTTAGGGTTGATCCACTTCCAAAAGACAACCTGTTAAGAAGTGTGATCCAGATATGCAAACATCAAGAAACTGCTTTATAGAGGAAAACATGCCATTTACTATTTAGGGAAAAAAATAATGCATTCATAAGTAATGAATATCATACCTGCTCAGGCATCTGATGTGACTTCATTTTTGCTTTTGCCTCGATGTTGAATATTTGCAAGTGATCTTGAGAAGTTCCAGGAAGTTGAGCTGTGACAAATAAATTGATATTCTTAGTAAATAAAATTGAGGGAGAAACCTCAATTTATGCATTTTATGCAGTTTGAGTTTTCTGATTGAATAGTCTATCAATAAAATGCTGCAGTACGGTGGCTTACCATGCTAATTTAGCAACTTTGCAAGTATCATTTTAAATAACTATCACCTAAAAATGTTTCAGGCATAATTTGAAAAAGACCACCAATATTCTCTAACTTACAAACTTTGACACCATTTAAAGAAGAGAGTTGTCCTTCGATTAATGATGTGCACATGCTTTAACATAAATATGATGTGAAGACATCATCCTCTCTTTTTTGAGATGATAAGAAGTGGAATATGTCCCTACTTGCCTTATATTTAAACATCTGCAAGTTCCAATTTCCATGTGAATCTCCTCACCAGTATCTACAAACTTCCACGCAATTTATTCCATATATTTTTTTTATTTGAATAGGAAGAAAGACTTTTTGCATAATTTGAAAGCAAGACACGTGATTACTTTTTTCATAAAATGCTTAGCATAGTTTGCGTACCTTTCAGTGCCAAAATTCTAGTATTTGGATTCATAAGAGCAGAATCTGCAGTAATGGGCCGCCTCAAAGGCTGCATTGGCATATTCATGTCGATGATCACAACACTGTTCTGAGGTGCAGTCTCACGAACACATATATACTTATCCGATTCCATTGTCACATTTGTAAAAGTGATGAACTGAGAATTGATCCCTACGCTAGGCAACTACATAGACACACCAAACAGTCAGAATCCAGTTCAACTGACACAAGCACAAATTTCAAAAAAAAATAAAATCATAGATCTGAAATTAAATTACATAACCTAAGCAACTCGTGCAACTAAAAATACTGTCAATTTTCCAGAGCAAACAACTACTGATCCAATTTTAAATAAAATAAACTAAAACAGCAACCAAACGGTTGAAAATGAATTGAATTGGAGAAATTCGGTAATTAATAATCCAGAAATCGGGAGAAATAGAGATAATTGTCAGGTACCGTGAGGGCTTCTTTCATGGTAATCGGAGCGTTGGCAGCCGCCATGCTTCAGATGAGACCTCCGGATCTGATGAAGAAACGGTGAGTCAAGAGTCAGCGACGAAGAGAAACCCTCGGAACCCTCCGACAACTACAGAGAATGAGGAGGAGAAATTGAGAGAGATCTAGAGAGAGAAAGAGAACGCAGGGCGTGTGTATATCTATACACGACAAAGAAAATGGAAATTACGACCAAGAGTTCTGAAACATTGGAGGGAGGGGGAGAAAAATAGTGCCCTTTTGAGAGTGCGGCGTCTGTCGTAGTGGGAGTTTAATCGCCTGCAGTTGTTAATCCTGCGACTACTGTTAACTAGAAAGAGTGCCCACTTCAACCAGATGTGATGGAATAAAATTAAAGAATTCGACATTTACAAATGAAGAATCATTTTAATTGACGCAGCTGGAGGTGGCAACCGAGCCGAGAACGAGCCGACGAGCCGCTCGGGCTTGTCAAAAAGACGAGCCCGAGCCGAGCAGGCCGGCTCACTAGGCGAGCCGAGCTCGGCTCGTTTTTGAGGAGCGGCTCGTTCAATTTTTATTTTTTTTTTAAGTCAAGGTATAGTTTAAAAAAAAAAATAGACGAGCTCACGAGTCGAGCTCGGCTCGGCTCACGAACC
>CAIGRK010276231.1:0-11619 GCA_903798315.1 Fraxinus greggii | reverse complement strand
ACTTTCTTGAGATTCAGACTCTTCACCAGTTTTAGACTTTATAATAAAACGTTTGCTACTCTAAGTACAACTAACTGCAACTGTTGTACCTTCAGCTAACCACCCAATACTTTACATGAAAATAGTGAAGACTAAATGGAGTATTAGGCTTTCTAACACTGGCTTTTACTATCCTAATTAGTCAAAAATACATTTAGAAGTTGGAACTACCCTAATCTTTTAACAAAGTCATATTTAACTTAAAATGGTATCTTTCAACTCTCTTTATCTTTCATTTATCTATTCATGTACGTCTAAATTGGCTAATGAATTTTTTTTGTCGAAAAAGGGTCATGGAGAGACTTGTCACCTTGTGCAAATAATATAGATGAATATCGAGTTTGATAAAAGGAAATTAACTCATGTAAGTGATGCGATTTTTACAGAGCAGATCAAAGCTGGCCAAGTTGACCATTCCCATAATCAAAACCTTAGGCCACTGTAATAAAATACACAAAAAGGTAAATTTACATCAGAATTTCAACTTTGAACTGCCTAAATTTGACTTGAGTACATGAGGGCTAATTCATACCTTACTTCTGATACCAAATACCAATTTTAGGTCAATTGGGATATAATAGCCTGCTTGGTATCATCGTGCAAATATAAATTAAAATTGTCTATTACAATGTGTAATAATATACAATACTATGAGCTAAACATGCTACCAGCTCCCCACCAACTAGTTTTCACATATATATTGCATCATCTGGGCTTGGCAATAATCAAGACTTTATTATGATATGTGTAGCCTTATTTGGTCTACCTTTCAATGGTCAATTTCTTACAAGAATCTTTTGAACTGTCAATAAATGTTCACCAATAGAATTCAAGCTAGGGTTCATGGTAATAGATCAAGCCAGTCAGGTTATATGATGACTTTTGTCTATACATACCATCGTAACCTTACCCTAGGTGATAATATCTCCCTCTAAAGAATGACTTTTTTAATTGGCTGATATAATCAGTCTTCATTTTGGTGAAAATTGGCAATAGAAAATGATAGGTAGAGACCCACAATATTGTCAAAGAAAACATCTATTTATGTAACTCTAAAAAAATGATATATTACTTAATCATGAATCATTTGACAAATATATGCATGTAACAAAAAAATTTGATATATAACTTAATCATGAATCATTCTCTATTTGTTGAACGAATTGAAAATTCATTTTTTCTTCTTTTGTTTGTCAGAGCTGAAATTTTAATTTCATCAACAAAATCTAATAACACCCTCGTGGGATCGAAAAGATCACCAAATTGACTGAAATTGTGCAAATGTAGTTTCGCATATCCCTTATGTCATTTTTCTATGTAAGTATAATGCTTGCCCTAATATTATATATTATGTTTTGATAAATCAATAATCTCACTTAAAAAGTAAAATGTTTAGTCGAAACACAAACTAGTGTACTAAATTAATAGAAATAGCAAAACTCTCAATGTGTAAATTTATTATATGAATTTTAAGAAATGAAGGTCGAGCATATTGTTTCAATGGAAGTTACGAGTAAATACGAATATAAGATCAAGTCATTCATCATTTTATAGAAAGTCTTCGTTTGCAGAAACATATTATTATAACACAACTATCATTTAAATCCCTTTGTCTCTTCGTCAATAAGCTATTCCATGATACTAAAATAAAAATTCAAGAAGTGTTCGACATTCATCACATGTTTACTATGTTGACTAGAAATGACTTTATATAATGTATCAATAAATTAATAAATTATTCTTTCAACGATAAATTAGTATAATGTATGTTTTTCTATGGAATTTACCTTCGACATCTTAGATATTGATCAATGACCCTATAGAATTTAATTTCGATATGCATATAATTCTATTAAAATTGAAGTAAATTATATGAAATATTTATCTGATTTCATGCTTATGATTAGACTTGCCATTTTTTTATATATAAATTGGACCTGGACATGTTGGAAGCATTCACTTTCTCTTTGAATAGTAATTGTAGACCAGGATTGAGTTAGCTATTGGAGACAAAAATATGGTTTTTTTTTATTTATTTAATTAGCATAACTGTATACTAAATAGATGCCTTGAAATTAAAACTATTAAAACTATGTTATTTGTGTTCTTCTTTTCGAAACGATTCTTTTATCTTGCCCAATCAATCTGGGGAATAAATTTGTGCATTATTTTCTCGATTGTTCTTGAGACCTTGAAGAGGTAAAGTTCAACCAATTTACTATGGGTGTGTTTGAGTCACATTATTTTGGAAGAATGTATTCTGAAATAGTAGATTGATGGAGAATTTGTGTTTGAAAAAGAAGGAAAAGTTATTGATGTGATGGAAAATATTTTTTATTTAATTAGCATAACTGTATACTAAATAGATGCCTTGAAATTAAAACTATTAAAACTATGTTATTTGTGTTCTTGTTTTCGAAACGATTCTTTTATCTTGCCCAATCAATCTGGGGAATAAATTTGTGCATTATTTTCTTGATTGTTCTTGAGACCTTGAAGAGGTAAAGTTCAACCAATTTACTATGGGTGTGTTTGAGTCACATTATTTTGGAAGAATGTATTTTGGAATAGTAGATTGATGGAGAATTTGTGTTTGAAAAAGAAGGAAAAGTTATTGATGTGATGGAAAATATTATTTTATTGAAAAATAAGTGGTTGAAAATGAGTAGAAGAATGAAAATGAAAATTTAATGTATACCAAATAAGGGCATGCTTATTTACTTATTTTGTTCATTTTGTTCCGTTTGTCACCCTCGCAATGATAATGAATAATTAAATTAATGAAAGTAATTATTAACTTATGTTTATTCCTATTTATGGAGATACAATCAAATGATTTATTTTAATTTTTTTAATTTTCTTAGTTTTTGGTAATCATGATCACAACATTTTCTTTCGGAATATATGGGCTATGAGAAAGAAAGAAAATGTTCAGAAAGAAAGAAAATGATAGGTAAAGACCTACAACATTGTGAAGATAGAACTCAAGCATAAAACAAAAAACATGTTATATAACTCAATTATGCAGCATTCTTTATTTATCAAAGGAATTGAAAATGCTTCGTTTCTTTTGTTTTTTATTGCTTAAATATTACGAAAAATATAGACACCCCTTTTCAAAAATTACATAACCATTCCCTAAGGTTATCTTTTCCTAATAGATTCCTCACTGTCAGCAAATGTAATTTTTTTTTTGTAAGATTTAATTATAAAATTTGGTTTTCTTTGCTGATACAATTGAAAAATAAGTAACATATCAACGCAAAGACATGTTGTGGAATAATTTAATAAAGCTAATTGAAAATTAGTTAAATGTTCTTTATATTGCTTGATTTAGTTTGTTCATTTTTCAAAACGGGAATCAATATTTACAAAATATAGTTAAGATATATTCATTTTGTACAAAACGATAATAATAAATAAACTTTTTAAATATTAAAAATTATTTTGGTTTAAATTACAATTAAGAAAAATAAATTAAGAAAACAACTACAACTTATATATAGCACAAGAGAGAACGGAAAAATAAGACATTTACATTAAAAATGAGGTTTCTATCATTTTTCAAACAAGAGACGAGTCTCTATCCTTGTCATGAACCTCATAATTTTTGTAAAATATTAATCTTATTAATAGACTCTAATACCCTTTTTATTGACCTTCGAACCGACGAGGCTCAACTGTCAACAACTCTCAACTCCTCTCTTATAAAAGTGTATAATACCTGCATACATAGCAAAACCACGTTAGACTACATAGACAGAAGCTCCAATTGGGTGCAACAGTCACGTGCACTTTGACGCTCAAGCCAGATGGCGAGATTATATTTAGGTATGGAGAGACATTGTAAGAAATATGGGTGCCAGGTCACTATTTTACAAATCATTACCAAGATTGCAATTGAGTTTACTAAACTTAAAACTTAACTTCGAATGAGGGAGGATGATATTTGTATGAGAGAGCAAGTAGAGGCTTCATCAGATGCTCGACACATGACCTCAATCTAATGGATAACTTGTCATTCAATTGTTTCAATTCATGGACAAGAAGGGCCCTTTGTACCCATACCAGAATGCAGACTGAAAACTTGTGTTCTAACTGGGTAAGATCGCTATATATTTATCATATCAATTGATCACTATACAGTGTACTATGTGTAACTTGGTCGAGGAAAGACTTGAAGCAGAAGCCCAACGTAGCATATAATCCTCGCCTCAAATATATAATGTAGGGGAGAAGTGATGCATAACCTTGGATAATAGTAGTATAATAAGCGAGGCATCTATAGGCGTAACCTAATATCCTCGAAAGAAGCATATGGATTAGGCAATGTGAAGCGAATTTCTAACCTTGCATAACATGTTATTAGCTTAGCTGGATGACACATGACCTGACACATGGGCAGAGGCATAACAATAGTCTCCTAAGTTTGAGCCCATTGTTTATTTTGGTAACTGGACTTTGTAAAATTCCTCGATAAGTTATTAGAGGAAAGCTAAAATAGGCCCATTACTCCCCCATTGTTCTTGACGGTAACATTACAATGAATAAATTCCTCTCACCTAACTAGAATCTTCTCTTTCTAAATTACCTAGTTTTGATGCTCAAATTGGAGTTAGAGTAAAATGATTATTTGGGAGGGAGATTTTGAATTTACACGTCTTTTTTTCTCTTAGGCATGAGTTATTGATAGATTTCATAGGGGCTTTGATCATTTTAGAAAATGATAGGTGGCTGTTGTTTAGTGGTGGATTGGTAAGTCCAAAGCCAAATGGCTAGATACAATCACACGAGGATGGAAGCTCCCCAGGAAATGGAGGTTGAGATTACGCCTCAGAACGACCATATGAGGCCATGTTTAAGTTTTCTCCAAACTATGAACCAGATGATCGACCTCAGAGGTCAGCGAGTGTTTTTGATATGATAAGCCCGGGCTTGCCTAGAAATAGGCAGGCTCACTCTCCATCTGTGCCTAGAAATAGGCAGGTTCATCATTCTCCTCATGTGCCTAGAAATAGGCTAAAGGAGTCTCCTTGGAATGAAAGACAAGAACGAGTCTACCATGAAGAGCCTCGAATTCCTTCCCATAGAAATAGGCGTGAGAGAAAGGATCGGGCTATGAGTGAGGTAGGACCCTCCCAACCACCTCTCCAAACTCAACAAAGGGAGGAGGAGAATTATGATGAACCACAGAGGTCCTGCGACCTCGATGATGATGACCATTCACCATTCTTACAAGCCATTAGGAATGCCCTAATGCCAAACCACTTTACACTTCCTAAAATTCCTAAGTATGATGGGAGAGGTGACCCCGTAAAACACCTTAACAGTTTCAAGACACATGAATTTGAAAAAGCCATCCCAGTTATGAAGTGCAGGGCCTTCCACTTGACCTTTAGTGGTTGAGCTGAAATCTGGTATACCAGGCTGCCAGAAGTAGCATTCGGAGTTGGCATAATCTCAAAATGACATTCACAAAAACACTTCACTATCAGTAAAGAGTGCGAAAGGCCCATTCAACAATTGCAAGATATGCGACAACAACAAGACGAGACGCTGAAAAGTTTATTGTCCTGTTTCACTGACGAAATAACTTACTGTGTGCAAGTCACAGATAGGAAAGCTTTAACTACCTTAAGAGGAGGTTTAGACATAAACTCTCTCTTTTGGAGAGATGTACAGAACAAGTACCCTACTACCTTCAATGCCCTATTAGAAATGATAAATCGAGAAATCTTCAATAAAGAATTGAGAGATCATATGAACATGGCTAGCCATGGACTTTTCCCTTCTCAGATGCAAAGGAGAAAAGGTCCCACCTCCCATTTGATGGATCACCAAACACCCCTTAATCATGGTCAAGTGCTAGTTGCATCAGCACTTAATACAATACCCACTTTAGCTTATGAGGAGGTAAACCTTGATGCCAAAATGCATCAGCGCCAGCCCTACCAAAGATACCCACAAAGAGGAAGGGGTAGGGGCAATGCACTAAACTTAGAAATAGGGATGAAGTGCCCAGTTATTGTACATACCATCAATCCCATGGCCACCGCACAGAGAACTGTTGGGATGTCGCAAGATACTTCCACAACACTAGTTAAGGAAGAGGCAGGCACCCCTAAAGAGATGCTCCTCCTAGGCAAACCCATCAGCATGGGAATGTTGAGTCGATGTACCTCAACAGAAATGACCTCCCAAGAGGAAGGGATAATGATAAATAAATGCTTAGAGAAGGTCAAAGGCAAAGACGAAGCCCCCTAAAAAATAATGGCCAAGAACCCATCAGGGAAATTGACACAATCATTGGAGGCCCATTGGGGGAGAATCTAGAAACTCACAAAGAAATTATGCTAGAGAAACAAAAGACTCTCCTATGACAAGTTTCATATTTAACCAATCTTCAACTGGAAGAACAATTCCACTGATCACATTTACTCAAGATGATACAGTAGGTGTGCATTATCCACACTGTGATGCCTTAGTGGTGAGAGCAGTCGTGGCCCGTAACGGTATGAAAAAGGATGTTAGTGGATAATGGAAGCTCGATCAATATCATCTTTGGAACCACCTTTTACAAGATGAAAGTTGACCACGAGCTGACCCCAATGAGTTTCCCTTGTATGGCTTTACAGGAGATAGTATCATCCCAAGGGATAAAATCACTCTAGCAATAGAAATAGGGACTGCTCCCTTGACAGCTCACCACTTCATGGAATTTTTAGTGGTTGATGACCATTATGCTTATCATGGGGTACTTGGGAGGCAGACAATGAAGGAACTATGGGCTGTCACCTCCATTCATTTCTTATGTATGAAATTTCCTACTAAATATAGCATAGCTACCGTCCGAGGTGATCGACGAGGTGCTATGACGTGTTATTCGAACTCCCTATGGAAAGTTGAACTCAGGATTGTCAACATCATTTTCACAGACCTTGACATGAGCGATGCCCCTGACCAAGAGGAAGACGTCAAAATGACCGATACCCCTGAAGAAGGAGATATACTTGATGTCATATGAACCTTTGAAGAAGAGACTGTTTGTAAAGAACGAACCACCCCTGAAGAAGGGAAGACTGCTGAAGAAGCAGCTAACTTGGAAGAGCTGGACCCTCGCATCATTGACTACAATCCTCAAACAGCACCCATGGAGGAATTGGAAGGCTTCCTAGTAGACCCACAGGATCCCTCTAAACATTTACAGATGGGAAGAAACCTGCCCATAGAAGCAAAACGGGAACTGAAAAGCTTCTTACTAAAAAATCTTGATGTTTTCACCTGTAACCATGGCGACACGGTAGGCATTGATCCAAAGATTAGTTGCCATCGCTTAAACATCGACCTAAAGGTCATAGCATATAGACAAAAATGGAGAGCCCTCAACCCTGAGAGATATGAGGCTCTAAAAGATGAGGTCAANCGCTTAAACATCGACCTAAAGGTCATAGCATATAGACAAAAATGGAGAGCCCTCAACCCTGAGAGATATGAGGCTCTAAAAGATGAGGTCAATAAGTTGATCGACAATGAATTTATTCGGGAATTAGTGTATCCCAAATGGGTTTCGAACCCAATGTTGGTCAAATCTTCGGCTATGATTTTGCGGCCACATGAATGACCAGGTCCAAACGAAAACCATAATGGGAAATTGAGGGTTTGCATGGACTTTTCAAATTTAAACCAAGGACAACTTCCCACTTCCCAGAATAGACCAACTCGTGGACTCAACTGTCGGGCATGAGCTTCTTAGCTTTATGGATGCATATTCTGGATACAATCAAAACCCTATATTTCAAGTAGAAGAAGAACATACCTCCTTCATCACAGACAAGGGTCATGCCCTTCAGGTTGAAGAACGCCGGAGCTACCTACCAAAGACTTGTCAATAAAATATTCACCAACCTTACTAGGAAAACCATGGAGTCTACGTGGATGACATGTTGATAAAGATCTTAAAAGCAGAGGATCGTGTTAAAAACATTGACGAGACATTCCAAAATTTTAGAAGATATCAGATGAAGCTCAATCCCTTGAAGTTTACCTTTGGAGTTTCTTCAGGAAAATTGTTGGGATATATCGTCAACCAAAGAGGCATTGAAGCGAACCCTGAAGAGACCAAAGCTTTGATTGAGATGAGATCACCTCAGAAACCAAAAGAGACGCAGAGCCTCACAGGACAAGTAGCAGCCTTGAACCACTTCGTCTCTAAGGCAACAGACAAGTCTCTACCCTTCTTTAAGATCCTCAAATGAGGGAATAAATTTCAATGGACAGAAGAGTCTGAGGTAGAATTATAAGGGCTGAAGAAGCACTTAGGACGAGCTTCCCTCCTCTCCAGACCTAAGGATCATGAGCCATTACAGTTATACTTAGCAGTAAATTCCAAGGTTTTCAGTTCTGTTTTGATAAGAGAAGAGAATGATCTTCAACTACCTATTTATTATGACAGTAAAGCACTCTTGGCAACAGAAACTCGTTATCCAGACATGGAAAAACTAGCTCTTTCTTTGGTAGCAGCATCCAGAAAGTTGAGACCATATTTCCAAGCTCATAGTACACAGGTGTTGATGAACTTTCCCCTCAAGCAAGTGTTGCAGAAGCCCGATGTTCATAGTAAGTTTGATATCATCTTTAAACCAAGGGCAGCCATCAAGGATCAGGCCTTGGCAGATTTTATGGCAAAATTCACTCCTATTTCAGAAATGGAAGAAGAAATGGAACATGCTGAACCTCTAACCTGGACCCATTTAGTTGATGGATCCTCAGGAGAGACATGGTCGAGCACAGGTTGTCTTAATTAGTCCAGAGGGCCATAAGCTTACATGTACTTTGTGATTTGATTTTAAAGCTACCAACAATGTAGCAAAATATGAGGCCCTCGTCGTCGACCTAAGGTTCACCAAAGAGATGCAAGTAAAGCAGCTTATCATCAGTGGTGACTTCGAGCTAGTAGTAAGCCAAGTTTAAGGAAATTTTTCAGCTAGAGATAAATCCATGGCAGCATACCTAAAATTGGTTATGGACTTCATCCTAGCCTTTGAAATGTTCGAACTGGTGTAAAGATTCTGAATTGCTCTCATTAAGACTGTTACATGGGTTGAGGACGCTCCATTTTGGATGAAACCTATCATATGCTTCCTCAAAGACCAAGCCCAACCCCATGAAAAGGAGAAGGCCCAGAAATTTAGAAGGAGAGCTGCCCACTTTGTCTTATGGGATGATGTATTATACAAATGAGATTTCTCACTGCCCCTGCTTAGATGCATTGGAGGATGTCAAACAAATTATGTACTCTAGGAAATCCATGCAGAAGTATGTGGGGGCCACATTGGAGGATGGTCCTTAGCACAGAATGTACAAAGACAAGGATACTACCGGTCTACATTTTTTATACCTTGAAAAATGATGCGCAACTATTTGTTAGAAAGTGTCAACACTTCATTACTATTCAGATGCAGTCTTCTCAAGAGTTGAATATTGTATCTAGACCTTGGCCATTTGTAAAATGGGGAATAATAGAACCTCTCCCCAAAGGGAGAGGAAACTCTAGTTTCCTAATTGTCATCATTGATTACTTCACCAAATGGGTAGAGGTCGAACCACTTGCCAAAATCATCGAGGCCAATACTTCCAAGTTCCTATGGAAAAATATCATCCATAGGTCCGAAATTCCTCATTCGATTGTATCAGACAATGGTAGATAGTTTAACAACAAGAAAGTTAGGAATTTATGAGAGGAACTTAGCATCAAGAAACATTTTTCCTCCCCACATCACCTCAGGCCAATGGGCAAGTCGAGGCTATTAACAAAATGAACAAATACAAATTGAAAAGGAAATTGGACGCCTCTAAATGGGAGTGGGTTGATGAGCTACCTCAAGTACTATGGGCTATCAGAACAACAAGCATAGCTGCTACACGAGAGACCCCATTCTCTATGGTCTACGGGGCTGAGGCTATGAGCCCTATTGAAATAGGTGTACCATCTTCTCGATGAATACATTTTCATGAAATAACTAACAATAAGGTGAGGAGATGTGAGCTTGACCTACTTGAAGAATGAAGAGACGACTCTCAAGCAAGATTAGCCATTTATCAAAGAAAAATGACTAGATACTACAATTCGAAAGTAAAAAAGAAATCATTTCGTTTGCATAAATTGGTGCTTTAAAGGGTATTCCCATCCTCTAAAGAGCATTGCTTAGGAACCCTAGGTCCCAAATGGGAAGGTCCTTATCGCATCTATAAAGAGGTTCATTCGGGAACTAATAAAATTGAGAATATGGATGGAAAAGAACGACCTCATCCATGAAATGTGGAACATCTACGTAAATATTAACAATGATGTAGAACATTTTGTATGTACAGTTAGAAATTCAATAAAGAATGACTATTATTATATTGATCATAAGTTGGATCCCATAGGGACCACCTATGCAGAGAAACGTGAATAGACCAGCAGCCAGACCAAGAATGAATGTGTAATAGCTTGTCGGAGACTTGGATCCCACATGGACCACCTCATAATCGCAAGATATTACACGTGCCCTTAGCTAAAGCTAAGAATGCTTCAGAATGGGGAACCGCACAACCCCATACGAAGAAAACAAAGCTTGAAAAAATAAAAAATAAAAAGAACCTCCTAAGCGATGGGCTCATATGAGAAGCCTCTTCATAGATAACCCGTCCCTATGAGGAGACGTGTGGACACTTCGATGAGGAGCTGGATCCTAAAGAGGACCACTTCTAAACTTGCGAAGTATGGCACATGAACTTAACAACTAAAATTGTCATAGGAGCCTCAGTATGGGCGAACCGCCCAACCCATGCTAAAGGAAATAAAAGGCATAGCAAAATAATTACACTTGTCCAAATTATGAATTACATAATTGGAAAATCGGATTAAAGTTTGAAGTACTAAAATGCTAAAGAGCCGCAGCTCATACATATCAATGAACTTAAGCTCGGAGGTTTACAAAGGTACACGACCTTCTAACACTTGGACAAAATTTTAGTATTTTAGTTATTATTGAAGTACCATATGCAAAAGTATGAGGTGTATGAGGTTACTTAGATCTTACATATATCTGATCTCATTTGTTTGACTATTAGGTTAAAAAGTTCTGAAGTGGCTAAGAGAAGGTCAGTTAAATTTATCTTTTGAAGTCTGATACGGTTAAATTCTGAACCTTGTATGTAAGACCTACTGATACTTATTATTGCTAAGGCTCATGATGCACAAGTATAACTTTGTTATGTCTGACCTTCCAACACTTCTAAAAATTGCAAGTTTGGAGGGGATGAATATCCCTGGAACTACCCGCCCTACTGGGCGTCGAGATTTTGAACCTTTTAAATTTCTCTTCCACAACTTTTTTTCTCCATATTTGGCATAAGGGGTCGTTCCTCCTCCTGAGAGGTAGACTCCTTGCTGACCCACTCAATTTCGTTCCTTACCTGCATTCTTCCAGCAGACATAGGCTTTATTCCTTGTTTTCCTGAGGTGGAGGTGGCGACAAGGATTGCGACCATGTCAGGAGTAGGGTATTTAGAGTTCAAAATTCTATTAGCCCAAGT
>CAIGRK010276168.1:0-11573 GCA_903798315.1 Fraxinus greggii | reverse complement strand
ATTTTCTTCTCATTCTACCCCTTTACCACTCTTGATAGCAAGTTTGTTATGTGATAGTAGATAATGCTGGATAGTTATTAACACGGATTTAACTTCTTTCTTTATGTACAGCTATCCAATCTTCCGACCAAACATGTCATCGAAATCTTCAACCGGCTTAAGTTTTTGGAGCTTCCATGGCTATCATGGGAGGCTGTGGCATTGGAGAACTAATTGTTATTGCTGGAAAAGACAGTTCTTTCTTAGTTTCAAGTCTGCGCATTTCTATGTTGTTTGCTTCAATATCTTCAANAGTATTTTCTTCTCATTCTACCCCTTTACCACTCTTGATAGCAAGTTTGTTATGTGATAGTAGATAATGCTGGATAGTTATTAACACGGATTTAACTTCTTTCTTTATGTACAGCTATCCAATCTTCCGACCAAACATGTCATCGAAATCTTCAACCGGCTTAAGTTTTTGGAGCTTCCATGGCTATCATGGGAGGCTGTGGCATTGGAGAACTAATTGTTATTGCTGGAAAAGACAGTTCTTTCTTAGTTTCAAGTCTGCGCATTTCTATGTTGTTTGCTTCAATATCTTCAATCATCATTGTTTGGTTGTTTCCTGTGATTCCTAATTTTACTGGTTCAGGAATTTCCTCATGAGCCTCCTTTTCTTTGTATTCCTTGTATTTACCCCACAAAACTGAGTAAAGTCCAATCACAATCAACACGGCACCAAGAACACTACAACAAAAAAGTCTAAATTTCAGTCATCAGAATAAATTTAAGTGCCATTTTTCTGTGGTAATAGGCAATATAATAGACATAGTGTTCAATTTACACGAGAGAGCTAGCAAGTTACCCTCCAACATATATCTTTTCAGCGAGGATGAAAGAGCCCATGATGGCCACTATAATCATCATCAATGGACTGAAAGCAGTAACAAAGACAGGCCCTCTTTTCTTCATCACAAGACCTTGGACATAGTATGCAATACTCGATGAAACAATACCCTGTATTGATACGAAAAACAGACGCATCATTCAGTTTTTGTAGGTGGTGGTGTCAGTCAGGTCGTGCAGAGCCACTTGCATCGAGGCAGAGACTGGCATTCTGACAAGCCCGAGCGGTCCGGCCCTGGCCTCACTTTGACACCAGAATATCTGAGGAAGGAAGAGAAGTGAACTTACAGCATAGGAAGCAGCTAGGAGGTTCATGTCCCACCCAATGGCCCAATCAGATGATTTGTGCTCCATCACAAAGGTGACAGCTATAGATTGAAGTGTTCCCATGAAGCACACAAGGGCTGTGAGGGAAAGGTGGGCTGTATATTTTTTCAGTGTGTGAGCCTGTCATAAAAACGAAATCTAGTTATTATACTATTCAATCATGTCTAGTAGCACGTGCACAATTCAAACGGAAATTGTTAGGTACCTGAAGGATGAAGAAAGAAGCCCAAGCAAGAGTAGCAATTATGAGCATAATTGATCCTTTAACCCAATCTTTGTCAGTGGCTTCAACGGTATCAGGGACATTGGATGTCCTAGTATGAGCAAAATTGGACCAAACCATGTTGATTACATGACCTTTGTACACTGTCATTAACATGGCTCCACCCATTGTCACTATTGTTCCCACCACCTTTGCTTGGGATTTAACTTTTTTCATGTCCAACTTCTCCATCCTATATACACCTTTAACGCATTAAATTCGTCGGTTCAAAATATTTGTGGCTTGTCCAGTAAGGCGGATTCAAAAGCAACACACAGTACTAAGAAGAAGGAAAAGCTAAAATTTTGTTCTTGTTGAGTACCATGAATGAATGTGTACCTGCAGAAGACTGCCATAACAAATGTCATTGCAGGAAGCATGTTACTCATGGCACATGAGAAAGTTGGAGAAGTAAATTTGAGTCCAGCATAGTAGAAGTTTTGATCAATAACAGGCCTGTACAACACAAAGTTAAGCATTATTTTCAATAAATTTAGAGTTGACTACATGATTTCTTTGTCATTCAGTTTGCATTAAAATACTTACCCTAGAAGTCCCAATACAAATAGCTGCAGAAAAATCGGGAATGTAATTTTTGGCCTCACTTTTCTGTCATAAAACAGACATAAATCACGATTTATCATCTGAAATCGCGAAAAATGCAATACAACACTGGAAAATATTAAGGGAGAAAAAAGATTATCCAGTCTTGTTCAATACTATATATCTAACACGTTAGGTAGGTTCTTTTGGAGTTCATAATTGCATTCACTTCACCTTTCAAGTACAAGAGCAAAGGGTGCAATAACTGCAGTAGCAAAGGCATGTCTATAAACCACCAGTACATAATGACTCATGCCTCTATTAAGAGAAACTTTTGTGATAATATTCATTCCTGCATAACCAAATTGCAAAGAAATCATAGCTATGTAAGGCTTAGCCTTCTCAAAGAAATTGCTAAGGCAAATTTTTCCTTCCATTTTTCTTTACTTAGACAAAAACAAGAAAGTTCTGAGAATGAGAAAAGAAGAGGAAAACACTTGAAGAAGTTGTGTTTGTCCTAAGGAATTTATGTCTGACACTATAATATATATAAGCACTTGGAGGGAAAGGGGTGGGGATAGGGTGGGTGGGGGTGGGTGGTCTATTCAGATAGTATAAACTTAGAAGATTTGGCAGTATTTCAAGAGTGAGAATCTCACTTCCACACATTTGCACTAGTATCCCTTTTGTTGTATCCAATTGAATATATTTTCCTCATAGTGGATAAGTGATTTGAAAGCTACTTAAAAAAATGGTGAGTATAGTGCTAATCCGATGCTAGTAAAGAGCCTGATAACATGGGGTCCACATGTCGTAAGCCCCCATATGTTACATGCTTGACAGCTGGAATAGTTGTGGTGTCGAACTATAAGGGGCCTTGTATAGAATAGTGCTATGCTACTGCTGTTGAGGGAAATTCGTCGTGGAAATCATATGTCATCAGTCTCAATTGTAATAATTCAACATGTTTGACCTACCAGAGAGATGGTGGTGTCGAAATTAATGAGTGTGATGGAGGTCAAGATGAAAATAGTCCACCGCCTAATGGTTAAACTCGTTATTTTATAGTTTTTTGACATTTATTTAGGTTAACAATGATAACGCGACCTCTCAATTTTCAAAATGCTACTCCAACACCACTTCTTGGTTTGTGAATTGGGTTCCATATAGGCAACACCTTATATTTAGTCGGCAAGAAAGTTGGCAATTTGAACACAACTTAAAAAGTTTCGCTTTATTAGAATTACATTAATTTTCATGCCTTGCACGGTTTCTTTTCTCCAATTCTATCCTGGCTATACAGCACTTCGGATACAGATTATTTGACAATCCAACATTTTTTTAATAAATGACACAATTTCCACTTCCTAAAGTTGAAGTTTACTTTAATTAGTATCTGGGAAATTATGTGTCTGGCGAGTTTCATGTTGTTAAGGCGTTAGGTTGATAAAAATGAAAAATGTGACACGACATGAAAAATGGAAATTCCTCTTTTGCGGAATGTAGAAGACAAAACACATTTGAGACGTTAAATAAGTATATCGCTTAAATCTTTTAATGTTACAAACTCAAATCTACCCGAGAGAAAGGCAACCTTAGTGTGCGATTGTGTACTAGTCTAGTGGAGACATCATTCAAAAATCGCCTTATGGGAGTCGTCACACCACAATTATTGCGCAATCCCTTCGTCCCATATAAATCTTTCATAAAAATTATAATGAGATCTGAAAAATTATGCCCCAGACGAACTAAAAAATTGAATACCAAAGAAACTACAAATAAAAAGTTATGGGATTTTCTTAACGAATGGTATCTCGAGTCAATTAAATATGAAAATTATAATCAAACATATGATGAACTGTGACTATTTTTTCTTAATAAGATTGTCATTTTAAGATGAATTCTAAGATCAACATGGTACAAAAACTTCCAACAAACAAGAAAACTACAAATTGTGTTTTCAAACGAATCATCATCTTGTGGAAACAGACGAACTCTGTTACTAAATGTTTAGAAAGTGACTTCCTTGGCCCAACCTTGTCTTGTGTTTTCATGGCCAAAAATAGTTCCAATAATTTCAAGCGATGCACGGATTGACTACAATAACCCTAGTGGATAGAAAGTTTGGCCTAATTGGAGCACCCAAAAATGGGCATCTAATCACTCCCCAATCATCTCGACATTGAGTAGTGTGTCAAGCAACGTAAGATCGACAATTGGTTCGTGGGATACAGCCATGGTCTGGTCAATTTTGTCACAAGAAAATCATAAAATTTTTTCTTGGGTGGGGCGAGGAGGGTAGGGTAAGGGTAAAGGTGGCAATGAAGTGTATAGTATATGCCACTAATTAAACTATCATTGTGGACCTCTTACGTATCCAAAGCATGTTTGCGAAAATAAAAATGTATCCAACAATTTAATAAACTAAAATTTTAACTATTTGATTTGTTGGATCAAAAGTGCCAATAATACATATACTAAGAAACAAATGTTACAACCATAACCGCAAACATATAATACAACTGAAATGCCTCTTATTGTTGCTCGATTTTGTAACATCGTCTAAAAAAATTGACCATAAAGATAAATAGACGGGTGACGAAAACGTGTTGTTCAGACACGTTTGCAATATAAGAGATACAACACACATGTGCGTATAACGGAACATATATTACTTAAAATAAAACGATATTCAAGTAGTTTAGATAAAAATCGAAATAAGACACGACTATTCTCATGTTAACATATTCTTCTATTTTTAGAGAAAACTCATCTCTTCTCATTCTCTTTTCTATAAGGACACTTTTCCATGTATTGGATGTAATTTTATATTTATTTAGAAAATAATTCCAATAGAATTACAAGATCGTTCAGAAATCATTTTCATTCCGCACGTTGTATAGTTCTTAACCAAAATGTCTCCTTTACCAGCAAAATTGTTCTTTTGATGAACTTTTTTGAACGTACGAGCCTATGAATATTTCGTAAAATTTCTGAACCATAAAAAGCTTGAATTATTGAAAATAATTGTGTTCAAAAAGTTTTCTGGTCAAAGATTCATTTTTGGGGCCACAAATTTCATTTTTTCTGTGCTCTTCCATTGATAATTAACTATCAATTATACTGCACTAGTTAAGAAAATAATTTAATCACTTTTTCTTAATTAAAAAGGTTTACTAATATTGAAAAGAATAATGCTGTGTAGCCTCACTAGGATTACAACCTCAGTTTAGACAACGTTAGACGATAGGCTAAACGAAAGCACACATGTTATAAGACCTAAAACTTACTATCAATTTGTTACCATCACATTCCGTACAACCCAAAACTTATAAATACATAAAGTATTATCATACAAGCACTTAGTTCAGCTCGAACATTTGCGCTAGCTTCGCATGGCTGGCTCTCTTGGGTGAAGAGATCCATTATTGGAATGAAAGCATAGGCGGCTTTCGAAGAAAGGAGGATGAAGAACTGCATATAACAATATCCACATTATATACTTACAGCATAAAGTAGATGGATACAAAAGGAAGATCCAACAGAACACTATGAAGTTGAAAAGTTTCTTTTAATGCATGTTGAGTAAGCAACATTCAACACGTCCAAATAAATAAAAAAATAAAAATAAAAATTAGTTTATTACTGTCCAAATTCCAATACTATTTAATCCGTTTTAAAAATGCTATGGAAGTAGTAGAAATCTACTATAAATGGCACCAGACACGGACCTAAGCTCACCTCGTCTGAAAATTGTTACCTTGTGTGTACCAACTGCCAAGTTTCCTAAAATCTTGTACAGTCGCTTCACAATAAAGAACTTGGCTCTTGCAACATCAAACAGAACTCGAACTGATGCAGGACAAGGTAGTGAAAGCAATATGCATAACCCAAATCCGAAACTATGAGCAAGATATGGAAAAATTCATTTGATCACTTAAAGTTACCCGAAACTCTATATATTTCAAATATTCGATAACTGATGATAAGATGCAGCAAACAACAAAATTGCAGATTTTTCTTGTCAAAATCTTCTGAGCAAACATTCGGTATGTTCTGCAAGATAGTTACAAATACATCTATGCAAATACGGACGTGGAAACAGACAAGAAAGATCCAACCACGTCCAATTACTAATATGCAAGGCCCTAGGAAATACCAACACGCACTCAAGACGGGATAAAAAAAATTATTCCAATTTAGTAAGAAAAAGATTTGACAATAAAAAAAAATCAGCGTCAAATTCTGTTTTAAGGGGAGACAATTTCAAACATGAAACAAAAAGAACATGAGAAACCGTTGACAGCTGAATAATAGTAATTTCAGCTATTTCTAATCCAAAAATACTCAAGCTCTGTCAGTTGAAATCCTTCAGTCGTTTCTTTAGTGTGTCCATGGACTTCTTTTGGGCACTTTGCTTTGAGTTTCTATTCGAAAGGCTACCAAAAAGTCTATCTGGCGAATCCTTGAATTTATCACATATAGTAGCCACCTTTTTGTAGTCCAAAGCATTGTAGTTCCTCTGTCTTATTACAGGATTCATAAAATTTTCAGGTTGACTGCTCAAGAGAAGGTTTATCAATTGTCTGGCTTCTATCAAGCAATCTCGAAAACTACCGTCTTTGTATATTGCAAGCAATCCAGTACTCTGAAACCTATCATCGGCGAATGACTCCAATGCCTTTAGATCATGGTTGATGCTCATGACTGCATTTGCATTAAACCTTTTTACACTATCACTGAGAAAGGCTTCCACAATAGAATTAGAAACATGCTCAAGAGCACCACTCCCAACTTTACATAAAGCGTCCAATGGTAAGATTTGTTGAGCAGTGGCCAGAACAGTGTCGAGATATATAATAACCTCGTTTACGTACTCATTTGCATGCTGGGGTACATCTTCAGAAGTCCAATTTATGTTCGATTTAAGAGACATGAACTCGTCTAACTTGGAGTTTACGAGACTGAGTAGAGCAAGATAAGCAGCATCCCTTGATGTTTTAAGAACAATTTTGGCTGTCAAACTACCTTGACGCCTATCGACTGATCGGACAGGGATTCCACATTGTTGGGCAGCATGCTGAAGAAAATAATCACAAGCCCTTTCTAAAACAGCTAGGTTTGCAGCAATCTGCATTGCCTGAGATGCACCAATAGTACCACTGTAAATCGTGTTAATTGCAACGTCGTTCAAGACATCAATCAAGAGTTTGTCCAGGTACTTCCTTACAAAGTCAAAAAAATCAATCTGCAACCCATAAGATAAGTAATTTACTGAATCCTTAATAAATGAGCGAACAATGCGGCAGCATTCAGGTACCATGGAAGAGAATGGAGCAATATAAGGAAAAGCTGGCATTATATCTGAGGTCTGAAGATGGAATAAAAGAACATTTGCCTGGTAATCGGACTCCTTTTTCATCATCATCTGCTCACAAGTGTCATTGACAAAGACATCGGTAATTTGTTGCCCACATTCGGCTAAAAGAAGCTCATGATATTTATCACGACTACTATTCAAAGTACCAAGAATTGGGCCGACTTCGTAACCATATTGTCTGAGGGTTGCTCCAAAGAGAGTTACATAATCCTTCACCAGGAGGAGATGGCTTGCTGTATCCATATGGGAAAATTGTTCCTCCAGTACTGCAACTACTTTAGCCACAGCTGTTTCCCACATTGTCTCAAGCTGATTCGGTGAAAGCAGCCCGCCTGTGGTTCTTAAAACCCGATCTTCAACAATAAAATAACCTGCAATATGAGCCAAAAAGGTCTGGTGGGATTCAAGGAATGACTGGACAGTGGATATTTGCAAGTCTGAAGTCAGCTGGAGAAACCGGTTTTTGTAATAATAATCACGAAACTGTTCTAGGATCCCAAGACAGGTGTGAATGTGATGTGCTCGATAAAGAGGTGTGAGATCAAATTTTAGGGCAGACTTTTCATCAACTTCTTCAACATTTAAGGTGTAAGTGAAATCTCCTAGACCGAAACAACTCTGTTCCTCTGCTTTCCTTTGACGAGCGAGCATGTCCTCATCCCTCTGACGAGCAGAAGCAGCATATCCTATAGCAGTTTGCCCAATGTTCTTTGCAGCACTCCTTATGTGAACTAGCCATTCATTAACTTCACTGCAAACCCTCTTCTCAATGTGCATTTTGATCAACGGCATTCTCTTCTCTATCAGAATTTTGAGTCTCTTAACAGGAATATTATGCAAAAAAAATTTCTCAATCAGATCAATAGCTTTTAAAGCCGGATAAAACCGACCTTCAGATATGTGAGTATTACACTTGACGCACAAATCTAATACTTGAACGCAAATTTTCGACATTTTAATGGCTTCCGTAACATTCTTCTTAATTGAATAAGATTCAAGAAGCTCTTCGAGTTTCATGAGTAATACACTACCGACTTCTTGTAACTTGAAATTATCACTAGCAAGCTCCCCTTTCAGCTCTTCTGCGTCAACCAAAACACCACGTAGCTCATCAACTGCAAGGATAAAATCTTCATAATGAAGTTTGCAAAGATCCTCGATTTCAACTTCTTTCTTTCTTACTACGTTCTTAAGCTGCTGCAAAAGAGATTCGGGCTTTCCTGTCTCGAAGGAGAGCCTGACCATAGGTCCCAAATCCTCCCCATTATTGACCATGGTCATGAGAATACTCTCCTCCCCAGTATCACCCCCATTTTCAGTCACATTTCTCCTCTTCGTTTTCGCACTCATTTTATATGTCTACCAACAAAAAAACATGTTAAAAATCAAATCCAAGGTATATTAAAAAATTGGCAATCCTAATATACACATAACCAACATAATATACAATATGATCACACAAGACTCTTAAAACGAAATGATTCGAAAAGAAAATGTGTGTTCATGCATTCAAAGAACTGAATTTAAGGCTGGCTTATAATTGAAGAATTAAACGATGTCATCTCAAGTAACAGTGATAAAGAAAAAACCAATTATCCATTACAGAAAAAAGTTCAAAAGAACCATCTTTAGGAAAATCCTTTTTCCCCATTTTGAGATCCTTTCTGTCTTCAAATCACGTCAAATCAAAAGCCTAAAACAGAGACAATACTCCTTGCAAGTGGGTATTCCGCATTTCTTCAATGAAATCTATCAATCACCTTTTATAAATTAAAAAACTGTGGCTTTCAATGAACATTAAAAACTGTGTAAACCAGAATCAATTTCCAAAATTAATATCGTAAGAACAGAAGGTCGCAATAATAAATTGATCAGTTCTTACCTAAAAGAAAAACTGTCGAGTCCCAGAATTCTCCTTTGCTTTTCTCGAGAATAATGTATATCAAATCTCAACGTTTGTTTGGTTTTGTTCACTAGTTTATTGGGTTTTGTTTTTGTTTTTGTTTTCGTTCGAGAATCCAGATTTCTATGCTATATCTATTCGATATTCTTAATGCCCCATTTTAATATACTGAAAATTATTAACTATTATGATGTTATAATCAGAGTGATTTATTTCCAAACCAATTAATGTTACAGGGTACATTATGCCCATATTGGATTTGTTAAAATTTAAATTTCAAATATATTTAATAAAATTAATGATTCGGGATTGCTGAGCCTCATTTCTTTTCAAAAAAATACATTTTGTAATAGTGTTATGATGGAGAATGTGTGGATAAAAAATAAGAAAAAATTTTGAATTTGCGTGTAATATTATTTTATTAAAAATGTGTAGTTAAAATGAAATGAAATCACTGTTCAAATATACATTTTGACGGGAAAATGGCTCAAACAACATGGAAATATATTATTGAAAGTTAATAAAAATATGTCTAAATTTGTGTATTTTGGTAGGAGGAAATAGGGATGGCAAGAAAGCTCGTCGACTCGGACTCTGTCCGGAAAAAGCCCGACTCGGGCTCGGTGGAACCGAGCCTAGGCTCGGGCCGGCTCCATTTTGGGGGGTCGGGGGGGCCACAGGCCGGCCCGTAATTAATAAAAAAATTAAAATTAATAAAAAAAATTAAAAGCTGCCTAAATAGCTGCTTGCTTTTAGCAGGCAAAAAAGCTCAGACTCGACTCAAACTTTTTTGGGTCGAGTTTTTTTGGGTCTGAGCTGAGCCGAACAAAGCCCGACCAAAAAAATGAGGTTCAACCCGAACTTTTGGCCCGAGCCTTAAACGGGTCGAGCCGAGCTCTTTTTTTTTTTTCCCTCCTCCTTATCGACCTACTTTAAATAGCTGCCTGCTTTTAGCAGACAGCTGCATGTCTGCCTGCTAAAAGGTATAGGGTTCTTTCTGTGTCTCAATGAGGAGAAATCTTACTTATCTAAAATGTTTATGATTCTCATTTTTTAAAATTCAATATTTTCAAACTTATTTTTAATTATGTATTTTATGAAATTCACAATTTTCAATCACATTTGATCAACTTTTATTAAAATTTATTAAAATTTTTATTTTTAACTAAACTAAACAAGGGCTTAATTTAGTAGGAGTAGGAGACTGTCCATTAGAGTAGCTTGCTCGACACATTTAAAATATTAGAAAACTCAAAAGTTCGTTGAAGTGACCAAAAACATCTTTCTTTAGAAAAATAAATGGACTTTGATGCAAGTTTTATTATATAGATTGGCCGGATGTTTTTTAGTTCCCCATATTTATCGACGAACTAAATATGTGTGAATATTAATACTGTTGCCTTATGAGAAAAGATTGATAGAAATGTCCAAATTCGTTATTGGTTATTACGAACATTGGATCATCGGAACACTACCTCAACCTACATTAAACGACTAGTTTAATTAGAGATGACAAAAAAGCTCTTCGACTCGGACGTGGCCCGAAGAAAACCCGAGCCGGGCTCAGCTCGGGCTCTGCGAGCAGAGCCCGAGCCCCATTTTGGGGTATCGACTCGAGCCCAGCCCGGCCGTGACTCATCATCCGCCCGTGATTATATAATATTAAAAAAAGAAATTTTTAATTTTTTTAAGTTTAAATGTATTTTTTTATATATTAATATTTAGTTATTATTTATAACACGTATGAATTGCACAAATTTTAAATACATTATAAAAAATTATATATTTATAACGAATAAAAAAAAATGAGTCGGTTCGACCCGCTAAGGCTCGGACCGAATCTCATTTTTTTGGCAGAGCTTTTGTTCGGCTTGAGCCAAAAAAAAACTCGAATCTATTTTGCTTGAATCGAGCCCGAGCTTTAAGTTTCCGCTCGCGGCTCGGCTCGGCTCGGCTCGACTCGACTCGACTCGACTCGTTGACATGAGTAAGTTTAACTCTCAACACTAGTAAGTTCTCCCTCAAAACCAATTTGTCTTGACTTCAGCACGATCATTTGATATTTGA
Source organism: Fraxinus greggii (assembly GCA_903798315.1). Classification (NCBI taxonomy): domain Eukaryota; kingdom Viridiplantae; phylum Streptophyta; class Magnoliopsida; order Lamiales; family Oleaceae; genus Fraxinus; species Fraxinus greggii. The sequence goes on along the minus strand of CAIGRK010276168.1, from coordinate 203 downwards.
TTCATTTCTTTACACGGATCAAAACTCAAAAGCTCGAGCTCGAGCTCGAGCTCGAGCATTAAAAAGTATGTTTAATCTGCTTAAATTTAAGCTTTGCCAAACATGGCCTTAAGGAGAAATGGATATTTCGCAGCCCCAACACAATTGAATATAAATATAATCGGTTAATATCGTTTCACACTCTCCCCAATCGGTGAGAGCCC
>CAIGRK010276129.1:0-12853 GCA_903798315.1 Fraxinus greggii | reverse complement strand
ACCTTGACTTCATACTTTGAGTATATACCTTTGGCAATGTGGGACCCACACATATGTGAGAGAGTTGTGTATCAAATTGTGTACCAAAGTGTTTAAGTATAGTATTTCTTGTACTTGTATTGATATGAGAACTAATTTTGATTATGATTTCTAAAACTAACCAAATTAATTAATGACTGAGCCGGTAGAAATTGAAAGTCGAGAAAGTTGATAAGTTATCTCATTTTGATTTTTTTTGGCTCAAGTCCTGAAGTAAAGTCAGAACATTAATTTGACCAGCATTAAGAACTGTTACCCATGTGACTATTTTTTTATTAAATAAATAAATTTAAAAAAAATGCCTTCTAGATGGTTCGAATTCCTATTTTTTGTGCCCCGGGCAAAGGACTTTATTTTGACTAAAATTACACATACTATTATTGTTTTTTATTGATTTTTCAGAACCATCATGTTTACTTGTAAGGACAGATGTTCGAAATTTTGAATATAAATTTTCCTATCTTTTTGTTTTTTACAAAGTTGGAAATTTCGTGTCCGAAAGGAAAATGAAAAGGTTAAATTTCATCAACATTCCAGGAGGTTTATGACAATTTCGCATGCAAGGTGATCATTTATGTTCCGTTCAATTGAGGACTTTTAGGGGTCGGGCTGAGTAGGAGATTAAGGGCTTGTTTGTCATCCATTTTATCAAAATATTGTTTGCTACAGTAAATTCTGTCCACCACATATTCATCTAATAAAATATTCTATACACAAACCGATAAAGTTATTTTACTTTTCAACCATACATTCTCCACAAAATACTATTCAAAACACAATTTTTTCTCCAAAAATGGATGACAAACAAGCACTAAGATATTATCATTTACTATTCTATTTTTTATTTAAAATAATATAAATTAAAAAATATAAATAATAAAATAAAAGATTTGAGGCAGGGCAATGAAGGACTTGTCGAGGCACAAATTTTTATCATCCTCACAAAAATATTTCCTGTTCTTCCCAAAATATCTGCATCGATGCCAAGTCAATGCTCGTAAGTAAACATGTGGACTCACTAGTAGTAATACATCATTTATCATGACAACTAGTGCATGTCATAGCGATATATGCAAATTACTCAAATGAAATTATCATCTCCCATAAAGAGGGACAAATTATTCATATGAGTCCAATAAGATAATTTTGAACTGTTTTTTCTTGACATGGTCAAATTATCCAAGGTATCGGCTAACTCGTCACTTATTTTCTTTCCTTCACAAAATTTGATGCATTTAATTTTAACAAAATCCGTGGGAAAATTTTCCAGTACTCTTTGATTCTTCATGTGGGGGAATATTATTGGCATATGCCTTGGAGTCCATAAATTTCTTGATTCCATGCTAAGCAACCCAAAATTTCCACTGTTCAATAAACTAATCAAAAGTTGAAATTGTGTAGAGTGAATGCCAATTTTTCCAATCAGTTTGGATTACACTTGATGTTGTACATCATTTTCTGCCTTTGATTCCATGCGAAGCAACAAAGTAATGATCATTTCGCCCATGCGAACACTCACATCAGGGGAATATTTTTTGGCATTTTTTTATTCACGCTAGTCTTACGAGCATGTGAGTGTGGGTCAATCAAAGTCTCAAACATTTTTCTGACAAATGAGCTTAATTCTATTTTGCCACCCCACAAATCTGCAATCTTGATACACGTACATCAAATTTAACATCAAGTTTGATGTCCCTTTTAATCTACAACTAGCATAATTCACAAATGTATGGATAAGAAAATACTGTTAAACATTGATAAATAATACGACATAGTATTATTCTTTTATGTGGGTCGAGCTAGAAAAGGGGGTTTCAATGACGAAAAAATTCGTCACTAGAGATTGTTATGGCATTTTCAATGGTTTGCACCAATTTAGTGTAACTTACTTTTATACCAAATTGGCGTAATTTCTCACCAATTTGATTGAAGAGTATTTCCTTATTTATTTTTTAACAATTAGTTTTATTTGAAAAAATTATTTAACTAAATATTATATTATTACTAAATTTATTAAACTATAAATTATATTTAATGAACTAAAATATTGTAGATGAATATTTTGATGGTTTTGGAGGATCTGAAAATAATATTCAGTTTAATGTTGTATTGTACTTTAATTTTTTTTTAAGATAATTATGTTGTTCTAATGCTAATTTCTTCTTAATTTCTAATTATCACATCCGTAACTTTTGAGGTTTAAGGAGTAATTTTAATTTAATGTATTCAATACTTATTATTTTATTAGAATTTACAGATAAATATTAATTAAAAATAATAATCACATTAAAATAAATTAAAATCATTAAATAATGAAAAAAAAGATATAAAAAGAATTACAATTTGTTGTAATAAAAAAAAGAAGGGCAAAACACAACAATGAATTACACCAAATAGACATACACCAATTTGGTGTACAATTAGAGATGCCCTTTCAATAAAATAGTTTACGTGTAAATTCAAATTTTTTTCACTTTTTAACTACATATTTTCTCCTAATAATTACTATTACAAAACTTATTTACTCAAAAAATGGGAGTCCAACAAACCAAGTGATGGTTCTATAAATTGTCATTGATTTAGCTATGGGAATTGTGTTGCATCTTTGAAAAGTTGAACCGCTAGATTCAAGAGAGCACATATAAGTACACATTTTTATTATTTTTTTCAGTTTATCAAAGGAAAGTATTGCTTGGAAAAATTGACTTGACACTACTAAGTACAACGACATTACAAAAAAAACGTAATGTTCGTAATGGGACTGTCGATAGTATGCAAGTTCAGCTTTAATTTCGTTCAGGCAAAGAGAGACCTTATGGTGCAGCTCTTGCAAAATGGGGTTATAGTGCAAAAAGAATTCGAAAGGGGATGGGTTAGTGGTTGCCAACTTCTTCTATCTACACGAGAGCATGCACTTGACATAATCCATATGAATATGTTACAATTAAGGTACAAACCTACTCGTATAGGTACGTTTCGTAATGATGCTATATATTTATACAATTTAAAAAAGGCATAAATTTATTGACGATTTATTTCATCTACTTTCGGTCTGTGTATCATGAAAAACCCTAAAGAATATATTTGCTTCATGACCCATTACATCGATAGGTTTTGGATCATATATATAAAAATTATTACATTTAATGTGATTGCATTTCTACACAATGCACAAAATATTTTCATTGGTTTTAACAAGCGTACTTAAATAATTTTGTTGCGAAAATAAAGTTTGTAGTTTCACTTCCAGTAATGCTAATACTAGCATTAATCTTATTTAAAATTATTTAACCAACTCCATTCGAATTTTGATGCGGAGGATTCACTACAATCAATAGTAAGAAATTACAAGTATATTATACGAATCTGGATCCACACGACTCTCAACATGATCTCTCTAATGATAGGTTAATTACTTTGAAATCAGGAAACTATTGAAGGTTTTATTTTTATGTGATCAATGTGACCACTCCTATTTTTTTAAATTATTTTTTAAATAATTGCAAAAATTTAAGTAAATATAAAGGTTGCTCTTTTTTTTTTTATAACGTTATTGCTATCATGAAAATGAAATTCTGTAATTAATTAGGACTTGCCTATGTATTGATTAAACCGGAACCTAACCAATCAGTTCCGATTTGGTTAGGTCCGTTTCAGGATCTAGCAATGATCATGATATGTTTGCAAGTTAGATTGACTAGAACCAACTTACAAGATGCATGCTTCAGGAGCAAACTCAAATATACTTGAGAAATTAGCCCATCGCTGTAGCTTGGACCGTATTTAAAAAAATCTTGCAATGACAGGGCAACCCACCCATTCTCCAGATACCCATTTTCCATTAGCCAAACTGCCAACCCCATGACAACAAAACCCCACTTTTTCTCCATTTTTCCTTATTGGCTTCAGTATTCCACCTCTTCTATCGTGAGATTCTTGAGTGTGGGGCTTAAAATAAATTGTGGGAAGAAGTTTCGTTGGATTTATAATTATAGCTGATACATAAATTCCATGCAAGCGTTGCTTATTTGACCAAAAACCACTGGCTGAGAACAAGAACTTGTTCAATTGAGGTCTGTCGGAAATGGAGATACGAAATTTCATCCCGTATCGATCTCCATTTTAGATTGAAAATTCAAGTTCTAAAGGAAGGGTTCAACTATGTTATTTGTACAATTAATTTGACAAATCAATGTCGAGAATTCCTGTTAACTATTGTAGACTAATTGTACAAATTTACTGTATAAATTAGCTTAATTCTTAAGGGTTATCATATTTACGAGGAAATAATTTAGTAACTAGACGTTGGATGTGATTTTTGATCGTGAAGAGGTGGGGGAGGGTGGTGTTTTCTGTTTACTGTTCAAATTTGTGAAAATGATTAACAGAAAGTGTAAGTTACTGTTTTAAAAAATGACACGCGCTGTAGTATAATTCAACACAAAAGTGTAAATTATAATAATTTTTAAATATTACCCACATTATAATAGATTTAAGACAACTATAGTGAAAAATTACTTGCCCCGTAATTTGGAAAAACATTACTTATACGTCAAATTATTAAATAGTATTTAATGCATTTTAAATTGAATGAAATATTTGATTTAAAAGTTATCCACTTAAAACTTGAAAAAGTGAAGAATTTTATTGTTATGTTAACTTTATCTCACATATAAAACATTAGAAAATAGTGTTTGGTTAATAAAGTTGAAGTATGGATTATGGGGTTTGGGTCCCAAGGACCTTTAATTTTATGAAGGAAAAATTACACAAAATCCTACTTTTCAAATTCAATATTCAAAAATCAGGTTGAAATTCAGGTATTCATTTAATTATTATAAATTAATATTTTATTAATAATAATAATATTCTAAATCCTAATCTCTCTCTATTCACTCTCTCGTCTCTCTGCTCCTCTCGTCTACTATGTCTACCCATCCAAAGTTGCAACCATTGTTGTCTTTATTGAGGAGCAGCCGTTGCCCGAGACACTTGTGATCGTCGATGCGTTGCATTGCATCGCGCTGTCACAGCTCGACGATGTGAACCTTCAGCTTCTTCAGTTCGGTGGTGATGGCGGCGACAATACGACTGCGATCGGTGGACTTGTGGAGGCTGTTACGGTGTGGTGGATTTGTGGTTGTGATGTGTGGATTTGTGTGATTTGTGGAGATCATGGTGGCAGGGCGGATTGGGAATTTTTTAGTGGGGTTGGTGGTTCGATGTGATGTGGTGTGGTGGAGATGGTGGTGACGACGGTTGCGGTGTGGTCTGCGACGTAAGGGGCGATGAAACTATTAGGGACGCTACAGTTCGCGCCCGTAACGGCCTATCTGATTTTTTATGTTGTTGTTGGATGGGTGTTGGTGGTAGTGGTGGTGTAGTGGTCCGGTTGTTTTAGTGGTGTTTGGGTGGTTGTGGAGATAATGTTGACGGTTTGGTATAGTGGTGGTGGTGAAAACGTTCGCTACGATGTTTGAAACGGTGATTTTGTTACTGGGAAGGGGTGATGATGGTAGTGTTGGTGTTTGTGGCGGTGGTGGTTCATTTCTTTGGTGGTAGTGTTGGCGGTGGAGACGAAGGTGGTGTTGTATTGGTGGTAGTTACAAATGATTTGTTGATTGTGACCAACAAGTTGGTTAGTGTGTGCCCAATGAAGAATAAATTGTGACAAATAAATACTGTGTGACCTACAAATTTATTAATTTGTGACCAATAAAAGTAATCTGTGACCTATAATTTGAAGTTTTGTGATCATAAAATAAGTTGTGTGACTTATATATTTTGTAATTTGTGACCGATGAACAAATTGTGACTTTAAAATTTTTAATTTATGATCGATGAACTACTGTGATTTATAAAATTTATGAATTGTNACAAATAAATACTGTGTGACCTACAAATTTATTAATTTGTGACCAATAAAAGTAATCTGTGACCTATAATTTGAAGTTTTGTGATCATAAAATAAGTTGTGTGACTTATATATTTTGTAATTTGTGACCGATGAACAAATTGTGACTTTAAAATTTTTAATTTATGATCGATGAACTACTGTGATTTATAAAATTTATGAATTGTGACCAAATTGCATAGATCTGTGACCTTTATATATTTATTAATAAAATATATAATTAATTAATTAATTCATAAATAAATTTTAATCAAAACCTGATTTTTGAAATTTAAAACCTCTATTCTTAATTTTGAAATGGTGATACTTAAAAACTCATTTATGTATTGTTCCCATTTTTGAAAAGGGATGATATATATCATATTGTGTTCGATCCAAAGTTCATGCACGCAGCATGAGGCTACTGCCATCCAATTTATTGGCTCGACATGATATGTGCAAGTGCCCGAGTCCGAGGTTTGGGTGCAGGTGCGAGTTTTTATCCTCACTTTAAATTTTGATGGATTTTGAAAAATTATAAATTCTAACCAATTTCGTGGATTTGATAGATTTCTACAATTTCATAAGAATCTTGATAAAATTTATGAAATTTCAAAAGATTTTATTTTATGTATTTTTGAGCTAGGAATTCATTCAAATCTTTAAAATCCCTCTATTAATCAAATATGTATAAATTCACTAGTTATTGATGATATCTAAATTTTAAAGGATTTTATTGAAATTTATTAAAATTTCAGTTGCGAACACCTAAATTTTAATGGATTTCATTAAAAATCCATTAACTCTCAGTTCGGATATCTAAATTTAAAAGGATTTTTAAAATCCATTAAAATCTAAGTAGAGCACACCTCCTCCAATTTTTTGGGCCAAATGTAATTAATCAACTTTTTTTGTACTTAGTATAATTATTTGAACAATCTTTTCAAACCGTTTGCTTGTTTTCACATAATTTTCTGGATTAGCAGACTATTTGTAAACCGCCTATGACATCTGTCACGAAAATCTTCGAGAAATTTTGATCCGGACTCAGTTTAATCAACGAAATGAACATTAACTGAGGAGCTCCGACCCACAACTTTCACTTGTTTGCCACAAGCTTTTATCCCAACAAAGGAGATCACATGATAATAGAGATATGCAACCCACTTAGGAGGAAGGAGGAGAAAAATAGTGGTTGAATCACACCAAGAAACTCACATCCATGGCTGCCTCTCTCAACTCTCTCTAGCACACACACCACACACAAAAAACGGCTGCAATAGTAGGGATAGATGTAGACATATCACTAAATGGGCCAAGTAATATCATCATCCAACTCAGCAACTTGAGCCGTCCACGAGTGTTGGGCCACGAGCAACATTAACGCAATTAAGTTACTTCTAATGGACCCAAGTTGTTTTCAGGTTGAGCCATTCAAAAGGTGTCGATATAAACTTATCCAATATCGATTTAATATCATCGTTCGGGAATTATTGGGTATCAAAACCTAACAACTTTATGACCGACCGTAACATACACTTGTTTTTAGTCTAGATAGATATTCCTTTGTTCATTTAAAAAACTGTCTGAACAGTGTTTCTGAAGAGGATTGTTGACTATTTGAATGACCATTAATAAATCTATAAATAGCCTTCTTTTTTGACCCAAAAAAAAAAAAAATTACATTAGTTTCATTGCAATATTTCCTACTTTGAATCTCCCTAATCTCTAAATTGTAATGTCATTTTTTCGAGTACGTAAGCAATACATTAATTTTGTTGGAACTCTCATTGATTGTTGTGCCGTTTCTATTAGAGAAGAACTTTGTTCTATCTTGTAAGACAATTGCTCATTAGTTTTACGTACCGTAGAATAGTGCAAATTCGTCTTAACTTTTAAGGACACATCGTGAAGTTAGTGAGCTCAAAGAACAATTCTTTCCATGATTTGTTCTGATTTCGATCATGTTGATCACATTGTTCCAAATTCATCCTGATGTTTTGTTCAAATCCCGTTCCGTTAATCTACAAGAGTGAGTATCTTCAAATTGTTCGAAAGAGAACTCGATACTATGAAACAACAAAGTCTTCTACAATAGAGAGGTGTTGTCTATTGCAATGTCAAGGAATTGGGAATTAAGATGAACTTGATGCTAAAATGCTTTTTTGAATGGGCTTCTACAAGAAGATGTCTACATGTGTCCACCGGAGTCCATTGACGAAAGTAAGCCAAATTATGTTGGTAAACTGGAAAAGGCTTTATATGGTATTTATTTGACTCATTAGAAATATATTGCTCGTTTATATAAAAGAGTAGGACTCCAGAACTTGAAGGAATGTTCAAACCCAGCTACAGTTGGAAAACATGGTGCATCAGACGGAGAACTAATGAAGAATCCAAAAAATAATAGAAGTATAATAAGAGCCCTACTATATCTTACTAATATTATACCTGATATTGCCTTTATCCTCAACAAATTGAGCCAATTTTTTCGAGAACCAAGAATCATACACTGACAGGCAGTTAAAAGGGTTCCTAGGCATCTGAAGGGGATAGCAGATTATGGACTGCACAACAAATTTAGTGGAAGGCTGAACTTAGTAAGCTATTCTGATGCAGATTGGGAATGTTTCCCACATGAGAAAAGATCTGTGGCTGGATATTGTGTCTTTTTGGAGATACATTGGTATATTGGTCTTAAAAAGAGCAACACTTAGTTGCAAGATTAAGTACACAGTCTGAATATAGGGCTCCGGCTCTAGTCTCCTGTGAGTATCATGGATTGAAGCACACTTAAAAGAATTTTCTTTTCCATTGTCATCAATTCCAAATACCTGGTGTGACAACACGAGTGAAAATGCTCTTGCTGCTAACCCTGTATATCATACCAGGACTACGCGCATTGAGGTAGAAATTCATTTTATTGTAAGATAAAATTCTCGGGAAGGAACTTGAAGTGAGGTACGTGCCAACAAAAGATCAGGTTGCAGATTGTCTTACAAAGGCAATATCTAATTCCAGATTTAGCTATTTAAGAGACAAAACTAGGAGTTACCAGGAGACCTTCCTCACGTATCATTTATTGACAGTGATTTTGTAGTCTGCTTGATGGATTTTCAATTTGGAGGTACCTTTTCTATATTTTCATTTATAGTGATGTTATAAATTTTTGAAAAATTGTATATATTTCTTTTGAAGTTCTCCTTACCGCCAAAAGAGACTCGATCCTAGGTTAATGATAGTCAGACTTCACTCTTAACACTTGAGCCATGCCTTGATCTCGAAAACTTCTAAATTTTAAGTTAACACAATACTTTGGTTTTTGAGAAATTCTTGACCTGCTATTCAAGATTCATCGACTATAAATCTATGGATGTATGATTTTTATTTATTTTCGAATGAAACTTGAAAAAATCACTCGTAAGTTTAGAGAGGATTGTTAATCTTGAGAGATTTCACTTTTCAATGACTCTTTAAAATATTGTGTGTAATGATCCATTAATTTGCATAAATGCACAATCTTCAGTTTTTTGCATTTTTTTCCAGAAATTCTTGAATATTATTTTTGTGCGTGCGTGTGTTTTGAATATAGTAAAAAAATGGAATCTAAGATCAGTCTATGAGGCAACTCTGTTACTCTGAAAAGTTTCTTTTATTGGAATAATTTTTTCTGCGACTTGTACAATTGATTTACCTCTAATCGTTCATTCATCCCCAATTTTTTTCTTTCAGTAAATTACAAGGTCGATTCTATCCTTCGTATATTACTAATTGTTGTTATCTTTGTTCAATTGCTATCCGTTTGGGAAATATCATTAATTTCTGTTGCCTTTGTGTACAATTTGAGCCCATTTCCTTGTGGTTAGAGGGTTTTTATTTGGAGAATAACAACTACAGAGGATGGTGGCTTTTAGTAGTCCGTTGCGGCAAAGAATAGGTGGATTTGAGTCTAGACCACTTTTGGTCGCAACTCTGTATCCTCCCCTGCAATCCATTGTGGTTAGAGGGTTTTTATTTGGAGAGAAACAACTACAGAGGATGGTGGCTTTTAGTCGTCTGTTGCGGTAAAGAATAGGTGGATTTGTGTCTAGACAACTTTTGGTCGCAACTCTGTATCCGCCCCTGCAATCCATTGGAAAAAATAGCAAATAAACCTAGACCTCATAGATTCTTGTGAACTAAGAGATTTTTTTCACCATCTTATAGCTGTAATCCAATTTTGTGTGGGTTGATGCTCGAACCTATGATCTATGATGTGCTCCCAAAATTGGCCTTAAAAGCTTATTTCTGCTGGATGCGTTTTCTTTAGTATTGTACTTATTATAAGATGGTGACATGTGGGATATTTCTGGCCCTTGGATTGTTGCCTTGTGAATATGTGGTATATATACATGCACAGTGGAAGACATTTTCATTCTTTTCTGTCTCTTGAGTTCTTCGATTCTTCTGGGTTCTTCTAAGAGTCTCTTTTCTTATAGATTAGGGTTTGAGTCATTCGTGTTTTTTATCTCTCATGATGAACTTGTAATACTGAGATCATACTAGTTGTAGCCTTTGTAATCTGTTATTTCGAGCGATTACCGTGAGATTAGGGTTTTCCTGTAATCGCGATTTCAGTTGGCCATTTGTGGGGTTTCTTTGTGATTCCTTTAGATATGTAGTTCTGTGAAGAAGAGATAAGTGTTTTGTGCCTTTCTCTTGTATTTGAAAGAACCATTTGTAACTTGTTCGCATTTTGGGCTTATTAGTACAACCGAGCAAATATCCATTATTTGGATGCTCGACGGGAGATGTAGGCGTTGGATTTGGTCGCGGAATCTCCGGGGCTTAGGCCAAAACAATTCATTGTGTTCAATCTTTACTTTTCTGAAAAGTTTACTTACTGACTTGTTGGAAATCTTGTCTAATATCGTGTGTTTGAGTCTTTTTAGTGGTATCAAGCCTGAATTGAGAACAAGATACCTAGATCTTTGTAGAAAGAGTTAGATTTGTAGCATATCACAAATTTTTGGAACTGCTACTAAGCAAGTTTTAAAGATATTGAGTTTCTTGAAACTCGCTAGGTGAGATATTTCTAACTTCTGAAAAGTTTCTTTTTCTAGTAGGGTTTCTCGATTTCCCCTGATCTACCAAAACCCCCTAGAGACTAATCTTTGTCAAAAGACTCATACGAGGTCTTGGGAATCTGAGATAAATCAAGTATGGGGGTGTATCTGGAGGATCTTGCAGGAGAAGTCTATGAAACATAGACTTTGCGATCTCTGTTAGTGTGTCTTTAATTGAGGTTGCTCTGCATGATCCTTGATTGTGATTGAAACTGTGAAATCTTGTATTACTAATTGTACTACTGTAATTTTAAGCTGCTGTAATTACTGTGTGTCTCTGAATATGCCTTACTAATATCTTGAACACCCATTTATGTATCATCTTATTAATTCAAAATAGCTTCTGCTAAGTTTAAAGTTGCACAATTTGATGATAGATGTGATTTTAATATTTGGTGTCAAAAGATGAAGGCAATTTTAATGCAAATGAGAGTTGCTAGAGCTCCGATAATACCTGGCCTTTAGATTTGCTTCATGCTAAGAAAACTGAATTTGAAGAGGTTATATGGAGTACTATTTTCTTGTACTTGTCTGATAATGTTGTGAGAGAAATTTGTGAAACCATGACTGCTTCTGAACTCTGGGCTAAATTGCATGTTAAAATGCTTTCTGCTGAAACAATTTTTTTCTTTTAAAATGAACCTTTTTATTGATTTGGATCAAAACTTGAGTAGATTTTCCAAGTTGACCCAAGACTTAGCCAATTGTGAAGAAAAGCTTTCAAAAGATCAAATGGCTGTAGTCTTGTTAAACTCCATTAGTGACAAACATAGAGACATCAAGGTTTCTCTTGAATATGGTAGGGCTCAGATTACTACTGATGAAATCATTAGTGCTTTAAGAAATAAAGTTCTTGAAATTAAATCTGAAACAAAAAGTCACTATGGGTATAACCTGCTTGCTAAGGGAAAAGGGTTTGGTAAGCCTAATCTTCACACAAAGTCCTTAAATAAAAAGAGGAACAAGTGGCATGATAAAAGTAAATTCAAAAATAAGGCAAAAGGCAAGAAATGTTATCACTATGATAAAATGGATCATTTTATTAAAGATTATTACAAGAAGAAGAATGAAGCAAAAGATAAGTCCTTTGCTGATGGGAATGCTGGGTTAGCCTATAATAAAAATAACCCAGAAGATGGTTTAGTTCTTGTTAATAATGAAAAGAAGCTGTGTGAAGAATAGATACTTGATTCTGGCTGTTCTTTTCATATGTGCCCCAATAAAAATTGTTTTCTTGATTTTGAAACAACCACTGGGGGTAAGTAATAATGGGGAACAATATGACTTGTAAAGTTAAAGTAATATGAACTATTAAACTGCTTTTAGAAAATGGCAATGTACTATTCCCAAAAGATACAAGATATGTACCTGAATTAGAGAGAAACCTAGTGTCTCTAGGCATATTGGATGACATGGAGTTTAACAAAAAAATGGGTCAAGGACATATTAAAATTTTTAGGGGGTTTGATTTGATCATTAGCATCCCTAAGAGACATGGTTTTTATTTTTTGAATGCCAAACCTTTTCTTGGCTTAACTGCTGCTACTTTATTTGACACATTTACTTTAGCAAAATTATGACATAAAAGACTTGCCATATTGGTAAGAAAATTTTGAAGTTTTTACAAAATAAAGGAGTTTTTGAAAAGTAAAACCTTGATGATTTTGGTTCCTGTGAATAGTGTGTTATTGGAAAACAAGTTAAGTTACATTTCTTAACTAGAATTCATAAATCCAAACAACAACTTGAATATCTGCATGCTGATCTATAGGGTCCTGCCTTTGTGACTACCTTAACTAGTTTTAGATATTATCTT
>CAIGRK010275954.1:0-11112 GCA_903798315.1 Fraxinus greggii | reverse complement strand
GAATGGGAAAGGTGACATTCGAACACGAGTTACATATCATATTAAATTATCTCATTTAAAATATAAATTTTTAAATGGAACAAAGACTTATTTATAATTTCAGATTTTATCATCAACATACTAGTTCACTAGCACGCTTGCTAAATTTAATTTTAATCTGAGATATGACACATGAAATTTTGTCCTTGTTTGGTCCTCATTATTTTTAAATTACAATTTTCACTATTTTATTTTTAATTACACATTCTTCAATAAGATAATATTACACGTACATTCAAAAAAATTTCTCATTTTTTTACCATACATTTTTGATCAGACCACTATTTAAAAATGTTCTTATGTCACATTTAGCTACTACGATACTTTGCCGATTCAATTCATCTAGTTTTGTAAAGGTAAATTCAAATAAATAATTTATTTTCTCGTAGGAAAGTTTGAGCCCCATTTGCCAAAAAAATATTCTGAAATAATATTTTGATGGAGAATGTATGATTAGAAAATAAGAAAAAAATTGGGTTTTCGTGTAATATCATTTTATTGAAAAGTGTGATTGAAAATAAAAGAGAAAAATATATTCTGAAAATAATGGTGACCAAATAAGGCTCTGTTTGAGAGCCATTTTTTAACCAAAAAATGAATTTTTTTTTTTTTACCGTTAAACATCAAAATCAGCAGCAATTTTAGATTTGTTGTCTCACAAGTGGGACCCACTTGTTGTAGTTAACTGTATTTTTTTTTTTTGTTGAAAATGGCTCAGGGGCTAAGTAAAGTCTTCGAGATATTTTTGTATAGGTTGTAAGTGACTTTTCTCTATTTCCTCCATTTAGGGTTACAATTAGTCTTGACATTTATGATACTTGTAGAATTTGAATGTGGGGAAAAGACCCGAAAGTGTAGACAANAATTTTTTTTTTTTTACCGTTAAACATGAAAATCAGCAGCCATTTTAGATTTGTTGTCTCACAAGTGGGACCCACTTGTTGTAGTTAACTGTATTTTTTTTTTTTGTTGAAAATGGCTCAGGGGCTAAGTAAAGTCTTCGAGATATTTTTGTATAGGTTGTAAGTGACTTTTCTCTATTTCCTCCATTTAGGGTTACAATTAGTCTTGACATTTATGATACTTGTAGAATTTGAATGTGGGGAAAAGACCCGAAAGTGTAGACAATTAGGGAGACTTCTGCCACATTAGGGGCCCGAGTCAACACGCAAACTCAAGAGTCAAGTTGGGTTGGTTTGGGAAGACTGGATTTTGATGATGTATTGAAAATCAAACCAAATCCGGTTTGATTTTATTTTTACTAATTTATTTATTTATTTTCTTTTCACAACTTGTCAAACAATTTCTATTGCCCAAGTGGGAGTGCCCCACCCTAACATAGAAGTCAATATTAGAGTTACAACCACCTACTTTTTTTGGCGATGAATTAGGTACATTTATTACTGGTTTATTAGAGTGTAGTTGATGATGCTCACCCTTTTTTGTTGGGATTAAAATTAGATAAAAGTTGATGAAATATGTAGTTAAAAAATAATAAATTTCATAAAATATGTGATTAAAAGTAATTGTTGATTTTGATTTTGATTTAAATTAAAATTAAAATTTTATTTCCTACCTCAGCGGGACTAAGTAAGAAGAAAAAGTTAAAAACTTAAAATCATGTTAATATTGTTTAGTTCAATCCAATTTTGTACCTATTGTATCCTTGGTGGTCGAGTAACAATATAAGAGCATTTTAAGAGACTCTTTATGAGCATCTTATGCGTAATTGAGGTTATCTTTATATTTAAAGAGTAAAACTTCAATGGCAAATCAATTTAAATGTGATTTGAATAATTTAAGTAACAGAGTATTAAAGTATGCACCTTATTGATTTCAATAATAATAATAATAATAATTTAATAATAGATAGTGAGTTTTTCTCTAAGAGCATTTCGAAGAAATTATTTAAATATAAAATATTCTTTATTTTAAAGAGTTAGTGCGTAAAAATAAGTTTCAACAAACCATCTATTTTAACTTTTTAAAATAGAGATTGAATTTGACTCTCCAAATTTAAAGAGCGAAACTCACACTCTATTCTTATTACAATGATTGTATTTAATAAATCACAAATTTTAATACTCTACTTTTTAAACTACTCAAACCACACTCAAATTGATTTGCATTGACATATAAAAATTTATGTTAAATAAAATGTGAGAAGAAATCAACAAATGTTTCTTGAGAAAAGTAAAATGAAAAATCAAAATAGATAACATTGTTGAAGTATATAAAATTTTGACTCTCTAAATTTAAAGATGTGCTCTATAATGCATAAAATGCTTTTTATAAATAAAAAATTTCTCGAAGATGTTCTAAATTTAGATATTCAAACTCACTCTTTATTTAAAAATGCTAAAATTGAATGTCTTTTGGAGCTTATTTTCAAACATTAACTTTTTAAAGTAAAAAGCATTTTGTATTTACATAATATTTTGAAAGTACTCTAAGATTATAATATGAACAATGAGTGCACTTAGATTAATTGGAATGTTGCAATTTGAAAAATTTTGTTTGTGATTTTCATAATATATATGTGCTTACAAGTATAGGTAAAAAGACAGAAGATTTATGCAGTCGAGCTACCTTAGTAGACTAGTAGACTGCAATTCAGTAGAACTCGTTGGAAGATAAGGTGGTAGACATGTTTGAGCTCCGTTAAAATTAAATTTTTGAAGAAAATGTATTTTATAATAGTGATTTTTTGAAAATTGTGTGGTTAAAAAAATAAGATTTTTTTTTGTTTACGTATAATATTATTGTGTGGGAGAATGTGTGGTTGAAAATAAATTTTGAAAAAAGTATTTTTTGAACTAGGGAACCGAAATAGGAAAATTAATATAGATTTTTATGATTATTTAGAATCCCGAT
The DNA here is from genome assembly GCA_903798315.1 of Fraxinus greggii. Taxonomy (NCBI): domain Eukaryota; kingdom Viridiplantae; phylum Streptophyta; class Magnoliopsida; order Lamiales; family Oleaceae; genus Fraxinus; species Fraxinus greggii. Next base: position 8,199 of record CAIGRK010275954.1, on the reverse strand, counting down.
GTTTTAGATTTTTCAATTGATTTAGAAATGAGATGATTTGAACAACTGAAAAAATTGTATGGTCAACCTTGAAGTATTGAAATATGAAGAAGTGGGTTACACACTCCAAAAGGACTGACATGAAAAAATTTCATGTCTTATTTTTCGATAAAAGGAAGAAAAAAATCATCAAGAAAATTGAAACATATTATTTGGTAAAAGTTTCAAGGGGAACATCAATTCTAATTTTCTATGGTTTATGAAATATGTATATCTTTAATTTTTTTTTTCCCTCTTTTACCTATTTGTTTGAAAATATGAACCATACAAAATATTGAACAAAAATGATTGAAGCATCTTTTTCATTGAACCATACAAAATATTGAACAAAAATGATCAAGTAAAATTTCAAGTATTTTCTATATTCCAGTCAATTTATCAGTAATTTTAACTAAAATATTAAGAAAATCCAAACAAAATATTAAAACACGTTAGTTGCTCAATGAATTTACAAGAAAGAGAATCAAAGACTTTAAGCATGCACATAGCCATCATCTCAACGACTTTAATCACAAATTAATAAATATTTACTTAGTTTCAATAAATAAAATAAGTGAAAGAGAAATAACCGTTTTCTTCATTTATTAAACCTTTATTTTGTTTCCACGAATGGTGCTGAGATTTGGGGGAAAAGAGAGAGAGAGAAGAGAGAGAGGAAAATCATTCGGGAACGAATAACAAATAACAATAAGCAGTAAATTTTACAATCGACTACACAGTATTTTCCATATTCCAGTCAATTTATCAGTATTTTTAGTTAAAAATATTAAGAACACGAGAAAAGCCAAACAAAGTATAAAAACCACTTGAATTGGTCAATGAATTACATACGAGAGAGAGAGAGGAGCCAACGCCAATGCCAGTACTTGCCTCAAATATAAAATACATGTAATTCAAACGTAGAGAGCAGAGTCACCATTTTCGTATAAAATGGTAGGCTCCATAGCCGGCCCAACAATAAACGCGTATAACACAATCTGTACGAGTCCCATAATAAGATAAAACACGGATTTCCCAGTCTTACCTTGAATTTTCTCTCCTGGAATTTCCGTGACAAATACAAACAATCGGTGTTCAGTTGTGAACCCCAGAAGGCAGAAATTGAAGTTGATGGGTGTTCTTGACAACAAATGAGCAATCTATTGTTTTCATGGCTTTTCTTGGTATTTCTTTTCCAAATCTTATCAGGCACAAATACTTTCTTGGTTTCTGGTCAATGTCTTGATGATCAACGGTCATTGTTGATTCAATTGAAGAACACTCTCACCTTCAACCAGACAATTTCGATCAAGCTGGTGACCTGGAATCAGTCTGAGGATTGTTGCATCTGGAAGGGGATTGCCTGCGATAGTTCAGGGCATGTGATCAGTTTGGAACTGGATAACGAATCGATTTCTGGTGGAATTGAGAATTCGACTAGTCTTTTTGGATTTCACTATCTTGAGAAGCTGAATTTGGCTTTTAACAGATTCAACGACACCCAGATTCCAAACGTGATTTATAATCTTGTGAATTTGACATACTTGAACCTGTCAAATGCTGGTTTCGTTGGACAGATTCCAATTGAGGTTTCGAGGATGACGAGGTTGGTTACTATTGATCTCTCTACCCAATTCCCTGGGACTCAGCCACTGAAACTTGAGAATCCAAATCTGAAAACGCTTGTTCAGAACCTTAAAGAGCTTCAAGGACTTTACCTGGATGGTGTTAATATATCAGCTCCGGGGAATGAATGGTGCCAGGCTTTGTCTTCGTCCTTACCAAATTTAAGTAATTTGAGCTTGTCTAGTTGTCATCTTTCGGGCCCAATAGATACTTCCTTTTCACAGCTTCATCTTCTTTCAGTTCTCCGCCTTGACAAGAACAATCTGTCCACAACAATTCCAGACTTCTTTGCAAATTTCACAAGATTGACAAGCTTAAGCCTCAGCTCTTGCTCTTTGCAAGGATTCTTTCCGGATAATATCTTCCAGGTACCCACTCTACAGAATCTGGATTTGTCAAATAATAAGTTACTTAACGGCAATCTGCCCCAATTTCCTCAGCGCGGATCTCTTATAAGAATCATTCTTAGCTACACTAACTTTTCAGGTCCAATGCCTGATTCCATTGGTAACCTTGTAATGTTGTCTAGGATTGATCTGTCCAATTGCAATTTCAGTGGACAACTTCCGTCCATGATGACATATCTCACCGAACTCATTTATTTGGACTTATCATTTAACAATCTCACTGGTTTTGTTCCATGGTTCAATATGTCCAAGAAACTTACCTATATAGACCTCTCCCATAACGGTCTAACAGGTTCACTTTCTTCCAGGAATTTTGAGGGACTTGATGATCTTGTATATTTGAACTTAGGGTGTAATTTACTCAGTGGAAGCATCCCCCCCACTCTGTTTGCGCTCCCATTGCTGCAGAAACTCCAACTGTCTAACAATCAATTTGGCGGCCAAGTCAATGAATCTTCGACTACGCCCTTCTCTCAATTAGATACCCTCGATCTGAGTAGTAATCTTCTAGAAGGGCCAATTCCCGAATTTTTCTTTGAACTTCGAAAACTCAATGTTCTCTTACTTTCTTCCAATTTCTTTAACGGCACCGTACAGATGGCAAATATCCAAAACCTCCAAAACCTCACGAGACTGGAGCTTGCTCACAATGGCTTGTCAATCAATACGAGCAATAGTTCTTCTAGTTCATATTCGTTTCAACAGCTAACCAGGTTAAACTTAGCTTCCTGCAACCTACAAAGTTTTCCTGATCTGAGGAACCAATCAAAAATGTCCTTCTTAGACATTTCAGACAACCAAATTAAGGGGGAAATACCTAATTGGATTTGGGAAGTTGGACGTGGAAGCCTTGTTCATTTAAATCTTTCTTACAATCTCCTACGAGATATACAAAGACCTTACAACATTTCCAGTCTTTATTTTTTAGACATTCATAGCAACCAGCTCCAGGGTGATCTGCCAGTCCCTCCGCCATCAGCTATCTATATAGATTACTCGGGGAATAATTTCAGTAGCTCCATTCCAGTTGATATTGGCAACAGTGTTTTGAGTTCTTCTTTCTTGTCTCTTTCAAATAATAGTCTAACGGGAACTATACCTGAATCCATATGCAAAGCCAGTTACCTTCAAGTTCTTGACTTGTCCGACAATTCCTTGAGCGGAACAATACCAAACTGTCTAATATCAATTAATAGTAAGACTCTTGGGGTACTAAATCTAGGAAGAAACATACTCAGCAGCACCATTCCGAATTCATTTTCTCCAAGTTGTAGTCTGAGAACTTTAGACCTCAGTAGGAATAATTTATCAGGACAGATTCCAGGATCCCTGGCCAACTGCAAATTGTTAGAAGTCTTGAATATTGGAAACAACAACATTCAAGACAACTTTCCATGCATGTTGAAAAATTCATCCAATTTGCGTGTCCTAGTTCTCCGTGCCAACAAATTCCATGGAGACATTCGGTGTCATCCTGAGGCAAATAACAGCTGGCGAAATCTTCAAATCATTGATATTGCTTTTAACAATTTCAGTGGAAATCTATACCCAAAATGCTTCTTAAGTTGGAGAGGGATGATGCTTGGCAATGATGCTGAACTTGATCACAACCACCTGAGATTTGACTTTCTGAATCTGAACAACTTTTATTATCAGGATACCGTGACAGCAACCATTAAAGGGTTAGAACTGGAGTTCGTGAAAATTCTCTCAGTCTTTACGGTCCTTGATTTCTCGAGCAATAATTTCCAAAGAGAGATACCAGACACCGTTGGGAATCTGAGTTCTCTTTACATCCTCAACTTTTCAAATAATGCTCTCACGGGCCAAATCCCAAAATCAATTGGATATCTCACACAGCTTGAATCGCTAGACCTCTCAAACAATCAGCTAACTGGAGTAATACCAGAAGTGCTCACAAGTCTAACATTCCTTTCATTCTTGAATCTGTCCTCCAATATGTTGATTGGGAAGATCCCCCTGGGTCGTCAGTTTCAAACTTTTTCAGAGGTCTCCTACGAAGGAAATATGGAACTTTGCGGGTTTCCTTTGAACACAAGCTGCAAGGACAACACTTTAGAACCAAATTCAGCACCTACCCTAGCAAGTTTAGATTTTGATTGGCAGTTTGTATTCACGGGTTTGGGATTTGGGGTTGGAGCAGCACTTGTTATTGCACCTTTTGCATTCGTCAAGAAATGGAGGGAACAATGCAACAAGCACCTGGAACAACTTATAAAGCTCATCTTTCCAAGGTATGGATTCAGTTATGTGAGGTATGATGGGAAGGTCGAGGCTGCAGAGGAAATTGAAGACGAGACAACTGATGAGGAGGAGGACGATGACAATGAAGATGAAATAGAGGATGACACATTCCGTGGTAGCTATTGTGTGTTTTGCTCAAAAGTTGACATTCAAAGAAAAAAAGCCGTTCATAATCCCAAATGCACATGCCATTATTCACCAACCGTGTTCTGTTCTTCTCCTACATCTTCTTCTTCGTCTTCTTCTTTGTTAGTCACATATGGTTAAAAATTTTAGCCCGTATTGAATTTTTTTTAATTTTTGTATAGTTACACATGTAATCAATGGAGTGAGCAGGGGTTGATTAAAAAGAACATCTTTTTTATGTTAATAAAATTTGATTTCTTGTTGAAATATAAATTCTTTCAACAGACTGCATTGGTTGAAATTGACTATTATATTGGTATAGGAATTTCAACAAACATATGAAACGCAGATGGATAAAACAAGTAATCACCGTAGAGTTAGTGTTTACAAACCAGATATATAAACTACGAGTATTATCAATAAATTTGGACAAGAACCAGAGTATGACTAAAGAACAAATTGAAAAACAAAATGATAATAATAATTAGAGAAACACGTAAGGGTTATTTAGCATCTAGGAGTAAGAACGGAACGGTACCGACAGGGACGGAGCTAGGAGTCTGAGGTTGTGGGGACAAATTTCACAGAATTAATTTTAAGTGTGGTGGCTAAATTGAAAACTGTAAGTCCCGGTTTGGTTTAGATTAAAATTCAATTAAAATTTTAAATCAAAATTAATAATTAATTTTAATCACACATTTCATGAGTTCCATAATCTTTCGACCACACATTTAATCAAATTTTATTAAATTTACTAAAAATCTAATTTTAATCTCTACCAAACGGGGACTAAGAAAATTTGTAAAAATTTTGTGCAAAAATAGAGGGCAAAATCCTACATTTCAGATTTAGCGTGGAAGAAGACGATCAAACCAGAGAATTTTACATACATTTAGAATAGTACTTTATATCTTCATTTCGGCTTGAGAGGTGAATCTAAAGAACAATCAATGAAGAGTGTAGTACAAGCAAAACCATATCGAATAGGTTACTTCCCGCTGTTCTTACCACGGGAAAATTGACACTCATAAAATTATATAGTTCTTTTATAAACTTTCAAAGTTATTTCTAGCACCAAATTTAACGTAGATCATTAAACTTCAATTTTAACTCGTTATAATCACTTAACTTTCATTTCATTGTGAGAAAATTGTGGGAAATGTCCAATTTTGACACTTCATTTTGTATCCATGACATTTTTTCTTCTTCTTTCCTTTCCTTTCTTTTTTTTTTTTTAAAGAACAAAAAATAGTATCAACCATAGGTTAATATGACGTATCCCTTACAAAACTTTTTTGAAAGCTATTTGGTTTGGCCTCCATAGTTATGCATTAATCATTTGTATTATGTAATATTCGCCATAGAAATAGCTTGGCCATTTTAACAAAAAAAGTAATTTTGTACTTCAACATAAAAATGCTACTTTTACCAACTCTTCCAAATTTGACAACATTTCAAGTTTCATCACTCAATTTGAGCTAGAAATCAAGACTTCCCTTTCATTGTAACAATAGTCACTATTTTTTTACTACAGTGAAATAGAAAGTTCTTATTTGACATTTAACGTAAATGATTACTATGCCTATAAACTTTTTTCACGAGGTTTTAAGTAGTTTCGATATGGACATCCATGTGCGTAAGCATAGAGACAAGATCTAATTCGAACTTGTTGCGCTAGCAGCTTTAAAATTATATGGTTCATATGACCTATATGAATTTTGGATGCATATTTGAAAAGTATTTGTACGATTTAAATTATGAATAATTCTTTTAAATTTTTCAGTATGTGAGAATAAAAAATGACTAGAATGAGTCACACATTTTGATATCATTGCGTTGTAAGTCTGCATCAATGCGCAAATTGTGCAAGGGAGAAAAAAAAGGAACACTATAATGGCACAATTTTCAATGCGCATTAATTCCATTCTGATCCTACTAACGCCCAGATTTGGATTAAATTGAGGCAAAATATAAAATAAAAAGAGTGACGGTTTTAAGCTCCGTTCTGCCTCCAGATTTTAATTTTTAGGATAATATTTTTTTAAAACATAAATATTAGTAATTTCACTTTTAATATTATTTTATTGAAGAATACGTGATTGAAAAGAAGAGAGAGAGACGTATTTAAATTTTAACGGGCCAAACGTGGGCTAAACAAATTCTATTATTGCAAAATGGTCCCTAGACTTCTCTTGAAAGTTCATGGAATCTCCGAGTCGCCATGGCCATGGCATATTGAGTCAACTTGAATTGAGGCTCTGCACAGAGGACAACTTGAACGAGTTATGAGCCACTTGTCAACACATTCTGAATGAAAACCATGGTGGCATTTAGGTAAAATCTTCACCTTTTCTCCTCCTTGAAACATGCTTAGACAAATTGCACACTCCGATTCTGGGCTTGAATTTTTGCCATTGGAACTTGATCCATATGAAAACATTGGCAGGCTGCTTATGACGGTGGTGTCGAGGCCCGGCGGAGATATCGAGGGGATGGCGGTGAAGCTGCTGCTGGCAAGGCGGCGATGGGTGCAGACATAGAGGAAATATGCAAACACAAAATTTAAGAAGAATAAGAAGAGCAAGAAGAACGCACCAAGAAGAAGAGGGCTTTTGTCATCGATCTTGTCCTTGATGTCTATGAAATGTATGGGTACTAAATTCTGTGTAGCCATGTATATATCTTCCGTATCTATGTATGATGTATTTATAAGCAAGAAATTGGGTTGGCGGACGGGATTTGAGGAATAAATTTTGGATGGGGTTCGTCACATGGAGCTCAGAGTTAAAGACAAACATTTGTTGCTTTTTTTTTAAGCAATGGTTGATAAGTGATTAAAATTTAAGTCTTTGATTCAACAAAAAATTATAAGTTAAATTTAAATATTGATTTTAATTTTGCATTCAAAATTATAAATATTATCCACATATTTCGTGAAATTTATTAATACTTTTTTACTATTCTTATTATAAATCATTTATAAATTTGTTGAATGGAGGTTAAGTGATTATAATTTATGATGAATAAAAAGTACATTTATTTAAAAGTGATTGTAATATTTATGATTTTAAGCAATAAGTTTTTTTCCTCAAAAATATGAAGAATATTATGTATGAAATTCAAAGAATATATTATTTGACTATTTATTAGTGTAGAATATTAAAAATTGAAAAACGCATAATTACGTATATGCTTGTAATGCTTAATATTCGACCGAAGTGCATTGTCACGTATTATGCATTTTAGAACATTGGTTTCGATTTTTAAACCCCGTCTCGATTTTTTTGATTTTTAATTTTTTTTCAATTCAAATACGATTTAAATTAAAGATAATAAAATTAGACAATCAATTAATTAAATGGAATGGTTTAGGGGATCAATGGAATGGCTTAGGGGATCTCTACTCCCTGCAATGTCCCGACTCCCAAATGCCCGATGAAGTAGGAATGGTGTTTCTTCGTGTAAAATCCGTAAGCGTACGAGATCGTTGGCAAGTAATGAAATTGATAAGTTAAAAGTATCGTCCCACATGGAATAAATCCAATTCAAGTTTACTAACTTTTTATGGGATTCGAATTATGTAAACAAAAGAGAGTTTGATTTTATTTTATATTTAAATAATCTAAAAAAGATGTAAAATTTGATTTTTATCAATTTATGGATGATTGTATTGGAATTCGCATCCGCCTATTGCTATTTATTTCAATTCTTGATTTGTAATGTAGTTCCGTTCATGCGTTCTTGACAATCAATAAAT
>CAIGRK010275931.1:0-10879 GCA_903798315.1 Fraxinus greggii | reverse complement strand
ATTTCACTGTTATTGTGAAAAACTTCATACATTTCATTTTTTTGACATTTTCATCATTATTTTCACATTTCATTGTGCAAAAGGTCATTTTCATTCATTTTCTCAATTAAAAATTGTGAAATGATGAATATACCATTCTCTTTAAATAAAAACAAAAAGAAAAAGAAAAATTAATTGCAACCATAGTTCCAAAATTTTTAAAAAAGCACAAATGAGGCCCCAAAATAAATTAATAAAAGTGTAATTAGAACATAATGTCCCTACCTTTCATTAATATAGCGGAAAAGTTCCATACCTTTTATTTATTTTTTTGGCATTTTCACCCTTAATTGGACGTTTGATTGTGCAAATCATCAGTTCTAATCATTTTCATCTATTTCTTAATAGAGAGTTGTGAAATGATGAATATACCCTCATATTTAAATAAAAGAAAATTATTTTTTTAATTTTTAATTTTATAATAATTTATTTGAGATTCGTTTGCACTTTTTTATTTTTTTTAAATTTTTTAAATTTTTTAGTAAATTTAATTGGACTTGTTGGCACTTTTTTTTAAAAAAAGAATTTAATTTCTATTTTTTAATAATTTATTTGAGACTCATTTTGCACTTTTTTTTTTATTAAAAAAACTAATTTTTAATTTTTTAATAATTTATTTGGGACTCGTTTGCACTTTTTTAAAAAAACATTTGATTAGTAACTTTTTAAGAATTTATTTGGAACCCATTTGCACTTTTTAAAAAAATTGAAACTATAATTACAATTAATTCTTTATCTGTTTTGTTTAAATAGAAGGGTATATTCATCATTTCACAACTCATTATTAATAAATTGAATGAAAATGGATATAAATTATGATTTGCACAATTAAATGTGTAATTAATGGTGAAAATAAAGATTTAAACTTTTTCACAATAATAGTGAAAGGTGGGGACATTATGTGCTAATTATCCTTTTAATAATTTATTTGGAGCTCATTTGTGTTTTTTTTTTTTAAATGAAGACTATGGTTGTAATTAATTTTTTTATTTTTATTTTCGTTTTATTTAAAGATAAGGGTGTAATCGTCATTTAATTTTTAATTGAGAAAATGGATAAAAATGACCTTTTGCACGATGAAAAGTGGAAATAAGGGTGAAAATGCCAAAAATGAAAATTAAGGACGTATTCCGCAATAGTAATGAAATGTGAGGACGTTATGTGCTAATTACCCTTCTAGAAAATGTTTTGGAATCTGAAATACTTAAAACTGAGATATATCTCAATAAATTATGTTATTGTTGATTTTACGCTTGAACCATATAGTTCAAGCGATATTATTATGAGGGGTACTAATGTTTTGTTCCATTAATTTTTCTTTACAAAAATTTTAATGAGACAAATTTTATAGAGATCAAAAGAGCAATGTATTCTTTTTTCCTACTAAATTTGTTTTCAACATAGTTATTTCCTAGTATATTTTAATGAGGCATATATATTCTTTATATAATAAATATCTATAAACCGGAAGATATTTATTCTCAAAATATACATTTATATGTTACAATCTGGGTGAAAGACTCTTGAAGAGAACAATAAGATCCATTTTTATCGAATCATTATATTACTACAGTCATCAAAGATTGATAAACATCTTGTATAAAGCTTTAACAAGACAACGTAAAACATAATTCACTAGAATTATGGTACCGAAGATATTGACGAGTAAAATAGGGATGATTCGATGCAAGAATTTTCATTAATAGTAATAGGAAAGTAGCTATACACTTTTTTCTTCACTCCAGCTTTATACCATTAAATTTTTGTCGACAAAGTTTTAACCAGACAACATTTTACTTTTTATAATTGATTGTACTATTTTTTCATTCATTGGTACTTTTATCCAATTATTTTTTGATCAGAATAGATTTTTAAAGAGATAGTAATTGTGCAAATACTCATTATAAGTTACTCCATACGTTTCACAACGATAGACTCCCTTCCATTTTTACACAGATTAAGAAAATGTAATTAATACATTTACAACAATAAGCATTTCTTATATTTTATCAACTATACTCTTAATTCGGAAAGTAACCAATGATTTGGAATGAACGAAAATAGAAAGTCTATCTTTGTGGAATGGGGGAAATATAGAATTATAGGAAATTTATTAAATTATTATTTAAACGTATCAAAATACATAATTAAATCTTACTTATTTCTATTTAGATTATAACCCTATCTCATATATATTGATCATTTTTATAAAGAAATATACACTTAAATCTTAATTTTTGATCCACCTTATTCTTCGTATTTTCTTCTCTTATATTTTTTTCTTGTTTTTTTTAAATTTAATATCAAGATAAAACTAAAAACTCCATTATTAATTCAAAACTCACTTCTTTGGATCATCGAAACTATAAATCGTTGGACATCACCATTATTCATTTTGTTATGAATTCCAGATCACAAGATACTGACGATATGAAATAAAGATGAAGAAAATAAGAACACAAGAATTTTAGAGGAGAATCCACTATAATCAATAATTTTGTGCTTACAATATCAAGATTTTAATAATCTCAATTGAAATCTAAGCTCTCAAGAGTATTGTATGTGCTTTCTCTCTTTTCTCTTAAGTATATATGTATTACAAGTCATGACATAACCCTAACGACAAGTTATAGAAGAATAGGAGTCCAAATTCCCGTCAAAAAATAAAATGGACTTAGGCCGAATAAACCTGTCCCTCGAGTGACCCTCGACCGACAGCTCCCTCGCTCGAGCGACGGGGCAGCGACAGGCGGGCGATAGACTCTCGGGTTATTTTCCACTGGCTCGCTCGAGCCGCTACGCTAGCGAAAATGCGACAACTTTTTCCTCTGGTCCATAATTTTGATCTCTTTTCAAAACCACTCCAATTTAGACTCAAATACTCACTAGAATTTGGGTCAAACCACAACAAATCTCCACCTTGAACCAAATTCAAACACAAGGAATTTCAAGTCACGACTCCAATAAACACTGCTTCTCCTCAAACTAGCCCCAATTGACCAAATCAATGACAAACACCCACTAAGTTCAAACAATGTTCAAACTTAACATTTGGAAGTGTTTTTGTCATCATATCAACACGATTATCACTGGTTGATACCTTGCTTACTGCAATATCACCACACGACCAATCATGTCACGTACAAAATGATACCTCACATCAATGTGCTTGGTCCTATCATGAAACATTCGATCCTTAGTCAAGAAAATTGCACACTGACTATCATAGAATATTGTAGACATCCGCAAGTCTTCAATGATTTCACAATCAATCCTATCAGCCATATAGCCTCCTTTCATGCCTCTGTAATGGCCATCATCAACATAAAATAAAACAAATATGTAGTTGATCCACCACTTTGCTTTCTGAAGTACACACAACTATCATAATTATATCTATCAAAATCATGAGTAGTCATGAATGAATCAAACCTCTTATACCAATGCCTCGGTGACTGCTTTAATCCATACAAGGATTTCATCAACAAGCACACATAGTCTTCCTTCTCTGAAGTTATGATCTCGTTTGGTTGTTGCATAAAGATGCTCTCCTCAAGTTCTCCANCAGCCATATAGCCTCCTTTCATGCCTCTGTAATGGCCATCATCAACATAAAATAAAACAAATATGTAGTTGATCCACCACTTTGCTTTCTGAAGTACACACAACTATCATAATTATATCTATCAAAATCATGAGTAGTCATGAATGAATCAAACCTCTTATACCAATGCCTCGGTGACTGCTTTAATCCATACAAGGATTTCATCAACAAGCACACATAGTCTTCCTTCTCTGAAGTTATGAAACCCTCTGGTTGTTGCATATAGATGCTCTTCTTAAGTTCTCCATGTAAGAATGCTGTCTTGATATCCATTTGCTAAAGTACCAAATCATTCTTAGCCACCACTCTAAGTAAAGCCTGAATAGAACTATGCTTCACAACTAGTGAAAACATCTGTAAAATCAATACCTGGAATCTGACTTTAGGCTTTTGCCACAAATCTAGCCTTGTATCTAACACTTTCAATCTCTGATGTGCCTTCCTTCCTTTTGAACACCCATTTACAACAAATAACCCTTTTATCTTTAGGTAATTTCACCAAGTCCCAAGTGTTATTCTTGCTCAATGACTCAATCTCCTCCTGCATAGCAATCATCCATCTGCTAGAATCACTACAACTGACCGCCTCTTTATATGTAGCAGGCTCCTCAATGGAATCAATGTCTTCAACAACATTCAATGCATAAGCAACCAAATATGCTTTTTCATACTTCAGTGGAGGTCTAATCTGTCTGCAAGTTTGTCCTTAGCCATCGAATACAGTGGTACTGGTTGTGTAGGCAAAGTAAGAAAGATATTACTTTCTATCAACTCCGAACTTGATTTATCTACAGTAGAATGTTCTGCAACCTCTGATTATTCCTTTGAACCAATTTCCAACTCCACCTGAGTTGGATGATTCTGCTCCTCCATTTGATCAAAATCCCCAAGAGATGAATCATGAACCATAGCAAGTTCATCAAATACTACATTCCTACTAACAAGCATATTTTTTGTCTCAGGGCACCACAATTTATACCTCTTCATACCTGCTTTAGACCCAAGAAAGATGCATTTTCTTNGTCCTTAGCCATCGAATACAGTGGTACTGGTTGTGTAGGCAAAGTAAGAAAGATATTACTTTCTATCAACTCCGAACTTGATTTATCTACAGTAGAATGTTCTGCAACCTCTGATTATTCCTTTGAACCAATTTCCAACTCCACCTGAGTTGGATGATTCTGCTCCTCCATTTGATCAAAATCCCCAAGAGATGAATCATGAACCATAGCAAGTTCATCAAATACTACATTCCTACTAACAACCACCTTTCTAGTCTCTGGACACCACATCTTATACCCCTTCACACCTAATTTATATCTAAGAAAAATGCACTTTCTAGACTTAGGCTCCAACTTCCATTATCCACATGAGCATAAGTGGGACACCTAAAAATTTTCAAATTAGAATAGCAAGACGGTTTACCAAACCATACCTCTTCTGGTGTCATTTTATCAATGACAACTGAGGGTAAGTGATTAATCAGAAAATAAGTTGTAGTAGCAGCTTCAGTCTAAAAAGACTTAGACAATCTAGAATTTTAAAGCATACAACGAACCTTTTCCATTAAATTTCTGTTCATCCATTCTGCCACACCATTCTGTTGAGGAGTTCCAGGCACTGTCAAGTGTCTCAAAATGCCTTCAGCCTTGCAGAAGCTATTGAATTCATCTGAGTAAAATTCAACCTATCATCAGTGAGTAGACATTTCACTTACTTTCCAGTCTGCTTCTCTACCAATGTTTTCCACTACTTGAAGGTCCCAAACACATCACTTTTTTGCTTCAAGAAGAATATCCAAAAATTCCTGGAGAAGTTATCAATTACTATTAACAAGTAATAATAGCCACCTTTAGATGTTACCTTGTCTGGTCCCTAAAGATCTGAATGGATATATTCAAGTGTCTCCTTCTTGTTGTGTCTTCCTTTAGTAAATATGAATCTCTTCTATTTTCCAAAGACACAATGCTCACAAAACTTTATATTTTGCTTGTCTTCTGCCCATCAAGAAATCTCCTTCTATTCAGCTCCGCCATCCCATTTTCACTCATATGCCCGACCCGTATATGCCAAAGTTTTGTAACTTCATCATCTGTCAAAGAAGAAGTACAAACAACTGCATCCCCTATCACTGTTTAACCGCGCAAAATGTACAGCTGTGTAAAGTTTTTATGCCCCTTCATGACAACAAGAGCACTACTGCTCACCTTCAAAACTCCACTTTCACCAATATACCTGTAGTTCTTTGAGTCAAGTGTACTAAAAAATATGAGATTTCGCTTCAGTTTTGGAACGTGTCTTACATAAGTGTTCTAACAACCCCATAGAACATTCTGATCCTCATTGTACCAACTCTGACAATTTTGTAAGGCGCTTTGTTTCCCACAATCATAGCACCTCTCGAAACATTTTCATATGTATAAAACTAGTCCCTATAAGGATACATATAAAAAGTACAAGTCGGGTCAAGAACCCCATTCATCAGAAGGTTTAAAATCTCCATCAGAAGTCAGAAGAAGCTCTCCACTCATTTGCTCATCTTCCATAACATCAGCCTCCGCTGTATTAACAGGTTGCTTTCATCTCTCTGTAGCATCATCAGCTCTATTTTTATTTTTCAAAGTATAGCAATCAGTTCTAATATGCCCCTCCTTCTTATATTAGTGACATATCTTCTCAACATGTCTAGACTTCAATCTGCTCCTAATATTTCCGCCAAGATTCCTATCTTGATTTTTTCCACGCAAAACCAAGCTTTCAGCATGATTTTCAAATCCTCTAGCAAGATGCCTCATTTCTCCTTAGATAGTAAAGCATCATAGACCTCCTCCACGGTGATAGTATCCCGACTATAGAGAATAGTATCTCTAAATGTCACATATGATGGTGGCAGCGAATACAACAACACCAAATCCAAGTCCTCCTCATCATACTTAACCTCCAATGTCTCCAAATCAGCCATGACTTCTTTGAACATAGTTAAGTGATCATCCAATGGCATACCTTCAGACATCCGATGAGAATACAAGCGCTGTTTTAAGTGTAGCTTGCTGGTCAAGCTCTTTGTCATGTAAAGTTGCTCCAACTTCAACCACAATGCAGCGGCACTCTATACCTTAAGAACATCTTGAAGAATCTGATTCAGAGATGTAGATGAATTTGAGATTGGGCTTTCCAATTCCTACATTGCCTTTCATCCTGCTTCCAGGCATCAAACATTATATCAAAGCCAATTAAGGCTTCCTCCATATCCATCTGCGTTAACATCGTTCACATCTTCACTTGCCATAATGTAAATCTCGTATTTCTATATAACAATGGAATATCATACTTCATTGTCACCATGCGGAATAATCAACATTGCGTTCTGATACCACTTGTTATGAATTACGGATCACAAGATAATGATGATGATAAAATATTATTCCAATGCTCTGATGAAATACTACCAAGTAAAACACTTCGGACAAACACCTACACATGGTCTGCAAATTCTGGTATATCTTAAATTCTAACCATTACACAAATGATCATGCTTAGATTTGGGGGACTATGTTGTAGTGTGAAAATCCACCCCCTACAAAAATCTATTTTCATCTTCAGTAAATTATATTATTATTTTAGAAATTAAAGTCCACGCATTACATAAATAATCATGCCTAGACTTGGGAGATTATTGTTACTCCTCACCTCAGTGGCTCAGAGAGATTACGCCATGTAGGCATAACAAGTCAAACAAGAAAGTTAAGTGAAGACCTAGAGCCAAAACAAGAAGAAAGCTTGCAAGGCCGATGTCCTCATACTGCAAGAGTGAAGTCCAAAGCCGAGGCACTACCTCAAAGACGAAACTGCCTAAGAAAATATAAAGGAGCCGAGGCCCTCCGCTTGGGGAACTACTTATAATCTTCTTTTGAGGCTCGCCAAACTGATGCTGCTCTTCGTAGAAGATTTGAAGATCTCTCTGAAGTGATTGATGTAACGTTTGTAATAAAACTGTTAGTGTGTTAGCCTATTGTATAGGACGGTTGACCCCTTATCAATATATTAATTATATGAACAAACAATGATGTGATGTCCCAATTAGGGAGATAAGGCCACGTGGTTCTGATCCAACGGGACACTACGTCGTTGGATTATGAATAGAGACATGGACAATCATATATTCAACATATACACTTGAAACCTCTAGAATCTCATTTGAACATTTGTTTGAAAATTTTTTGTATTCTTTGTATGTTTATCGAATAAACTACAACATACAATATAGCAGCCTATATATGTATTTTTATCTATCATTCCACACATTCTTATCTTGTTGATACATATATTAGTTTGATTTCAATCCGGCAATCGTTGTTAGTGCGATTGCTCTAGTTTCATCCTTCGGAAATTGAACAGTTTTGTCTCTCACCGTAAAGTACGGGAACATATAATATACCAGCCTTTATATGCATTTTTATCTATCATTCCACATATTCCTATCTTGTTGATACATAGATTAGTTTGACTTTAATCCGACAATCATTGTTAGCGCAATTGCTTTCATTTCATCAGCTGGAGCTTGAACAATTCTGTCTCTCACCTCAAAGTACCTCTCATATCCTTTTTCTCATTGCTACAGTCACCATTCCGGTAGAAACACGCCGGAACAGTACTTGACTTGGTGTGAGTATGTCAGGCATCTGTTAGCTCATTTTCAGGGGTCAACAAAGGTAATATCTTAATTGTGAGTTTTTAGATTATCTAAAGTAGAATGATATTTTCTCGCAGGGGACTCCGCTACGTACACCACAACATAATGGCATGTTTGAAAGGAAAAATTGCACACTATTAGATATGATGAGATCAATATATGCCATGCGAACCTCCCAAAATCATTTTAAGGTCATGTCTTGAATGCCACATATTATACACTAAATAGTGCCCTTCCTAAATTGGTTGGCAAAAATCCATATGAGTATAGAAAGGAAGGAGCCCCAACTTATCTCATATAAAAGTTTGAGTTTGTGACGCTTAAGTGATTCGGAGAAGTTAGAGTCTAAGTCCAATAAATGCGTATTTATGGTCTATCAAAGAGAGATAACAGGATATCAATTTTAGAATTCTATTGAAGAGAAAGTATTCATCTCAAGAAATGCCGTCTTCTGAGGGAAAGAATTCATTCTAGAAGAGGGTAGTGACAACAAATTAAAATTTGAAGAGTATTAATAGTCCAAAGATATAATAATCAAGTAGATGAACTTGAGTGGATCCTACACATGTTGAGGGACAAACTCTTGATCAGGAAGTAACAAATCCTGAGAGCACTCCAACTCCACGTAAGTCTAGTAGAATCATTCAACCTTCGTACGAATTCAGGGTTACTAATCAAGCATTACAAAACGAGGATGCTGAACATACTAACTATGCTAAAAAAAGGCAAGTGTTGACTCAAAGATATGGTGGAAGCCATGGAATTCGAGATGAACTCCAGGCAGGCGACATCCTATCAAAGCCAATCAAGCCTTCCTTAAAATCCATCTGCACCAACACCGCTCGCATCTTCACTTGCCATTATATAAATCTCGTGTTTCTATCCAACAATGGAATGTCATACTTCATTGTTGCCATGCGAAACAATCAACCTTGCATTCTGATACCACTTGTTATAAATTTTGGATCACAAGATAATGACGATAATGAAATAAAGATGAAGAAAATAAGAATGGAAGAAGTTTAGAGGAGGAGAATCCACTATGATCAATAGTTTTGTGTTTACAATATCAAAATTTTAATAATTTTAATTGAAATCTAAGTTCTCAAGAATGTTGTATGTCTTTTCTCTCTTTTCTCTTAAGTGTAAATGCATTATAAGTCGTGGCATATATAGATAAACCTTAAAGACAAGTTGTAGAAGAATATAAGTCCAAAATCGCGTCAAAAATGAAAACGATCTTGGGCCAAAAAACCTGTCACTCGAGCGATGCTCAGCGATGGGGCAACGACATGCGGGCGATCGAATCTCGGGGTTGTTTTCCGCCAGGCTCGCTTGAGCGGCCAGTTAGCTCCACGCTAGCAAAAATGCGGGAACTTTTTCCTTCGGTCCATAATTTTGATCTCATCAAAACCACTCCAACTTATACCCCAATACCAACTAGAATTTGGGTCAAACCAAAACACATTTTTACATTAATTGATCACTGATCAAACCTACATAAGGTAGCACAACTTATGAGGGAAAAATTGACAAAATACAATCTAGACTGGAGCCACAAAAATTTGAAGATTAAAAGTGGTCAATGGATAGAAAGAGATGCTGCGGCTTATAAGCTCGACTAGTATAACTTTTCCTTTTCCAATCTTGACGTCAATGGTCTTAGGCTTCGTGGGCTTCGGTCGTGGCAGATTTACAACAATAACAGTCAGCGCACCATCCTACGAAAAAATGAAAAAATTGCATTAGTGTTCGCATGAATTAATTAGGGTAATTAGCACATAACGTCCTCACCTTTCATTACTATTGTGGAAAACATCATTGATTTTCATTTTTTGGCATTTTCACCCTTATTTCTACATTCCATTGTGCAAAAGGTCATTTTTTTATCCATTTTCTCAATTAAAAATTATGAAATGATGATTATACCCTTATCTATAAATAAAACAAAAATAACAATAAAAAAATTAATTACAACCATAGTCCTATTTTTTTAAAAAAAGCTCAAATGACCCCCAAATAAATTATCAAAAGGTTAATTAGCACATAATATGCCTACCTTTCACTATTATTCCGAAAACGTCCATATTTTTTTCACCATTAATTGGACATTTGATTGCGCAAACCATCATTTCTATCCATTTTTATTCAATTTCTTAATAATGAATTGTGAAATGATGAATATGCCCTTCTAGTTAAATAAAAAAGCTAAAGAATGAATTGCAACTATAGTTCCAAAATTTTTAAAAAAGTGCAAATGAGTCCCAAATAAATTTTTAAAATGTTTAAAATCAATTTTTTTTTTAAAAAAAGTGCAAACGAGTCTCAACTAAATTACTAAAAAATTATAAATTAAATTCTTTTTTTTTTTAAAAAAAAAGTACCAACGAGTCCCAAATAAATTTATTAAAAAAATTTAAAAATAAAAAAGTGAAACGAACCCCAAATAAATTTTTAAAAAATAATTTTCCTTTTTTTTAAAAAAAATAGGAGTGTATATTCATCATTTTACAACTCGCTATTGAGAAATTAGATGAAAATGA
>CAIGRK010275921.1:0-11405 GCA_903798315.1 Fraxinus greggii | reverse complement strand
TTCATGAAAAACCTGATTTTTGCAGTTATAAACCTTGGGGCCTGATTTTTGATTTTGAGATAGATAAAGCATGAGTTGTGAATTTTTCCCTGGTATCTTGTACGACTAGGGGCCGAGCCGGGGGGACAAAAAGAAAAAAAATGAAAATTTTACTGGGCTGATATAGAATATCTTTTTGCGAATTATTTTGCCCCCTTGAAAAAATTTGGGCTGGGGGCGGGGGGCAGGCCTGGTCTAAAGCCCAGATCATTTCTATATGGTAGTTGTAGTTCGAGGGTGGCTATAGTTGTTTGTGGCGTGCGGTTTTTGTCCTTTGACTCGTCGTTTTGTTATTCCTTATATGGTATAACGTGGGATAATGTCGTGTTGTCATAATATGAGTGTATATATTCGTGATTGATTTTCGGATTTTCCCATTCCAAAACCCATTCGCTTCAAAGTCCATACCGTCATTCAAAAAATCTGCAGTGCATGTATCAAGATTTTTCTCCTTTCAAGTCAAAAAATGACTTTCATATAAAAAAATTGCTTGTTAAGTAAAAATATTACTAATAAGATAAAATTTACTTATAAAATATAAAAGAATTTATAAGTAAAATTTCAGATATATGTGAAAAATTATTTAAAATTTCAAAATCAACTTAAAATAGTAAAAAGTAAAAAAATAATATTTTTTTTATAAATAAATATTTCACTTTTAAGTTAAAAAACACACCTAGACTATGCAAGTGTTTTCATATTAATTAGCACTGTTTTTTATTTATTTAGGATACACAATTTGATTAGGCTTTGGTTACTTAGCCAGAAAAAGTTGAACATTTTGGAGTTTTCGTTCAATTCTTGAATTTAAAATTGATAACCATATCCACTCGTTTAAACAAACAAAAATCTGCGAAGTGTGACAATAATATAATAGTAATAGTCATTCATCATCAACTCATACTCCTTCCTTCCTTAAATCAAAACTCATAATTTCTGTAACCGTCAAAACTATGGCCTATAAGATCCCAGTTTTGGTAATATTACCAGCAATCGTGGCTGTTCTTCTCTACCAACTCGATACCTTCGATCCGGCTCCATATCCCGACCACGAGTTGACTCCAAAGCAGCCCCTGTTTGTGCCTAAGAGAAACAGTCACATGCTTCATGGCTCAGAAAAAATCGGGGCTGGTCAGCTGCTGGGACCAGAAGATATAGCTTATGATCCTATCACAGGAGTTATATACACCGGTTGTGCCGATGGGTGGATCAGCCGAGTTATGGTTAACGAGTCAGCAGTTGACTCGAAGGTGGAGAGATGGGTCAACACCGGCGGCAGACCACTTGGACTTGTTCGTGGACATCATGGTGAACTCATCGTAGCAGATGCTGTAAAGGTTAGTGACAAACAATTCGAAGCCTCACGTATTATGGTTGCTTTAAAGGCGGCGTTTCATATGTTTGGTTCAGATTTTGTTTCTATTTTAACAAAATTCTCATGTTATGAATATTTTCGAGTATCTTGGTAATAGTATTTAGAGAGAAGCAGAAAATCTATAATTTTTATGCTTCGCAGGGGTTAATAAATGTGAGTCGAGATGGTACAATGGAGTTGCTGACCGATGAGGCTGAGGGTCTAAAATTTAAGCTAACAGATGGCGTTGATATTAATCTTGACGGCGTTCTCTACTTCACTGACGCTTCTTATAAATACACTTTCAATGAGTTTTTTTCGGATTTATTCGAGGGCAGACCCTACGGCAGATTCATGAGTTATGATCCTTCCACCAAACAGACGAAAGTGCTGCTGCAGGACTTGTATTTTCCAAATGGTGTTACAGTTTCACCTGATCACAATTCTGTTGTATTCTGCGAGACTGTCATGTAAGTGATTTTTTTCTTTTTACACTGGATTGGACACTATTACGGAAGAAAAAAAAGTTCTCAACGCGCTATGCAGTCTTATCTATTATTATCGAATGTGCATTATTACACCATCACAAGAAAGAAGTATCGAGTCCTATCGTGTAATTGCAGGAGAAGATGTAAGAAATACTACATAGAAGGTGAGAAAAAAGGATCCGTGGATACATTTATCGAAAATTTACCAGGAGTGCCTGACAATATTCGATATGATGGAGAAGGCCAATACTGGATTGCATTTCCCGCGGTACTCCTTGATGAAAATTCTTATACGGTTAATTTCGTTGAAGTCTACAAATTAATAACACTCATTCATGCAATTTTCTTTATAAATTGTACAACAGGGAGTGACGTACTTTTGGAGTTTGTCACAAAGGTATGCTTTCCTCCGTAAGGTGATGGCCATAACGCTGAAGTACATAGGCCGACCACCACATCTCAAGAAGAATGGAGGGATTTTTGCTGTTGATTTGGATGGAAAGCCAGTTGCACACTATTATGATTACGATCTATCTCAAATCACATCCGGCATCAAAATCGGGGAGCATTTGTATTGTGGTGCCTTAGACCTCCCATACATCATGCGCCTTAACATAAGCCAGTATCCAGCAACATGATATGGTGGTTGGGTTATCTGATCAACAGCAAGTTTCACCTTAATAATGCTATGCAAATATTCTTTTCCATGCTACATATTACTGAACCTCTGCTTCAAACTGTAAACTGCTTACTTTTGATTGTACAAGAGAGAGAAGAAGAAGAAGGCGGGTATATTTCCTTTTGGTGGTTTAGGCCATTTGAGTTTCTAATGTTTAAATAAGGGTCATTAGCACATAATGTCTCCACCTTTCAATGTTATTGTGGAAAATGTTCTTACCTTTTATTTTTTGACAATTTCACCATTATTTCCACATTGCAGTGCGCAAAATGTCATTTTCCTCCATTTTATCGATTAAAAATTGTGAAATGAAAGATAAGAACATTTTCCACAATAACATTGAAAGGTAGGGACGTTACGTTGTAATTACCCTTTAAATAATAATAATAAAAATTAAAATTATGTACTTGATCTTCAATCTCAAACTTCCTCTCAACACAAAATTAGAACATTCCAACGTTTGTAGTAAGAAAAATGCTAAGTATACACTCTTGGTGTACATTAACTTTTACACTCCTCTCACATGATGGATTCGGCGATTATTTTATTTATCATGGGACTCACCCATATTGTGAGAGGAGTGTGAACAATAATGTACACCAAAATGTACATGTAGCATCTCTCATCAGGTAATTATACTTTAATTTTGTTCAGTCGGATAATTCCACTTTAATTTGATTTCACTCATGTAACTCCACTTTAATTTGATTTGATTTGAGGTGGGTAAGTTCAATTCATGGTAATTATACACTTCACTTAGTGTCACTCATGTAATTATACTTCAATTTTGTTCGATCCGATAATTCCACTTTGATTTGATTTCAACCAGGTAACTACACTTTGGTTTGATTTAATTTGAATTAAGGTAACTTTGTTAAATTCTACCAACAAAAATATGACGCAAGAGTTAGTAAATAATGACTATCACACGATCGCCCTTAGTTGCTAATGTAAAATAATAATAATGTTCATCATTTTTTGACTAAATTCTTGAATCAGTCAACGTACAAGATCAGTGTTGACAATATTACCAGTTCTGTGTGAGGGACTTTTATTTATTTATTTATTTNCCACTTTGATTTGATTTCAGCCAGGTAACTACACTTTGGTTTGATTTAATTTGAATTAAGGTAACTTTGTTAAATTCTACCAACAAAAATATGACGCAAGAGTTAGTAAATAATGACTATCACACGATCGCCCTTAGTTGCTAATGTAAAATAATAATAATGTTCATCATTTTTTGACTAAATTCTTGAATCAGTCAACGTACAAGATCAGTGTTGACAATATTACCAGTTCTGTGTGAGGGACTTTTATTTATTTATTTATTTTTTTTTTTTTGGGTGTGTGGGTGGGGTGGGGGGATGTTTTTTTTTAGTCCAATCTTGGATTCTTTCTAATTGTGCTTTTCTACGAACTTCATAACTTCGACCGGTTCCAAATCCCAAGCACGAGTTGACTCCAAAGCAGCCCTCAGTCAAATGATTCGTGACTCTTTGAACAAGTCTTGTACATTACACCCACACTACTATTCAATTCGGAACGCACGAGATAGAAATTAGAAATTTAGAGTTTCTATACACCGTGAACGTGAATAGAATAATTTTGTCTTTGTGATGACGCTATTTCACAACATTCTTTCGTATTACTATTAGCTGTGTAAGACATCTAAGATGCACCGAAACACATGCAGTAGAAATAATGTGTTTTTAATGTTTAAATGCAACATGAACTAATAAAACGAGTATCCGGAGTTGGTCTTGGAATTGTTTGAGAATCGCTTAGAGCATTTTCAATGCATTCCATGAATTGCAATCTACATAACTGATGGATTTCTAGTCAATAGACGATCAACTAATCAAGTTAGGGCTAGGAATATCTATTCTTAAAGAAGGCGATCTTTAGAAACAAATAGACGAATTTCTAGTCGATATGACATTAATATATAAAGAATAGACGATCAAATCTAAAATTGGTCTTCCATTTATATTGAAATACTTCTGTCTGCATGTCTTTTTATCAAGATTGAAATAAAGATAATAAAAATAAAGTGGAAAGAAAGAAAACCTAATGGCTTATTCCCATTGAACAGAAAGGAAACCACATAAATTGATCAGAAGAGACATAAACAGTGGGCCCCATCGTGTATTAAAAAAGAAAAAAATTGTGGGACCCATGTTTGTGTGAGTATTCTGTCCAGATTCTATTGGGTTCTCTCCTGGTCATATAGCATGTAGTAACCGTATCTAACAAAACTTCTAAATCTAGACCTCTATCCATGCATTTTGTTTTTGGTCTGCCACATCAACTTAATGGAATCTCTGTCATCTTGTATTGGAAATGTTTCTTTAAGCATAGTTTATTTTTGCTAATGTAGTAAATGTTTTGAGCAATTCAGTGTTACATTAGAGATGTAATGCTACAGTTATTTCAAGAAATGGTACCACGAGATGGTGTCCAAGGGACTGAATCTGTTGACAAGGTTTCTAATTCTGCATGAAAAGGTATTTGGATGGGGACCCACTTAGGAGCGGAACTAGTATCGGACGAGCCACTATGGCCGTTCGTACTGGCTCCATCGATTTTTTATTTTATTTTATTTTTTCCGTTATATTAGAGGGTCGGCTGTGCTCATTTGGATTTTTGGATTTGCCACTGGACCCACCTAAGTTTGCTTTCGTCTTTATTGAGAGATGCTAGATGTTCAATTACAAGAAAAGAACAATTAAAAATAATATGAATATGGTGATCCTACACGCTACAACAAGACTATTTCCTACGCACGTGAGCAAGAGCCAAGACATCACTAGTTAGTTGAAAGATACCAATCACGTACTAATTTTTTTCGACGGTAATGGAAAAGACGAAGGTATCAATTTCTCAATCCTTCACTTCATTTGTACAAAAAAACAATCTTTAATCCATGGAGATAAGTTGAAGTTGTTGTCACGTAGTAATTAGCAAACTGAATTCATGATGATATGAACAATATGAGACTAGATAATTCGACAACCTGAAACTCAATCTAACTTTATTGGCTTTTAATTTTCTTCAAAGATACAAAAACTCGAATAATTTGATTTGACATAAAAAAAAATTGAAAATCCGTAAAAAAAAGGGATAAAAATAAAAAATTGAAAACTAATTAGCTCATTAAATATTTCTATAATTTATTAGTGGTTTAATAGATGAAGAAAATAACGCGTAGTTCATTAATTCCTTTCCGCATTGAACGACGTCGTTGATCACGTATTCCACCAAGTGGCCCTCGATTGAAGAGTTGATCAACTCCTAACTGTTCTTCTACGTATTCCAGTCGACTTCGTGTTTTGATTTTTCTCTTTCTAGATTTTAATTTCCATTTCCTTATAGTTTGACTCATTTTTAACCTTAAAAAACATTTTGGTTGAGTAATGCCATCAAGTGGAAATGACGTGTTACTTTGTTATTTGACATAAACATGAGATAACATTTGAATTCTAAAGCCCAGAGACGTGAAAAATAAGAACAAAAATTTTTGTATCTAGTCATCCAAACGTATTCTTATATTCGCTGTTACGATACCTATCTCGATTCTTGATCCTCGAACCTGTCCATTTCATTATCTAAACCTTGGACTTCTTTACTTGCTGTCAATTCGAAAAGCCGTTTTGTCCAAAAAAACAAGAAAAAAACACAAGTGAATATTGAATTTTCATATATTTTAAACTGAATAAGAATCTTGCTTAATTCCGTGAGAAAGTTTGCAGTTTACTCTATTTATTGGGCTGTCACTACCAACGACTGGGTTGTTTTATATACTTTTCAGACAGCAATCACTCGTATTTCTGGCCTCTAAATTTATAAAATAATCTTCATGCGTTGATTTATATAAATAGCCTTCAGGATATTTTAATTTCTGGATAAAATTTCATCAGAAGAGTAAGATGCCCCCACTTGTTGTTCTTCCTCATTTGAAGTTCTCTGCCGACGAATCTGTTTTTCTGTGCTTCAACTGAGTTTCTGCCATTGAGTGTGTGACTGTGGGTGAAATCATATGGCGGGTGATGGTGCTTCAAGGGAGCTTGACCAGACACCAACATGGGCAGTGTCTGTTGTGTGTGCAATTATCATAATTATCTCTATTGCCTTGGAAAAGATTCTCCACAAAGTTGGAACGGTACGAATTTACGTTTTGACAATATAAATGTACTGTTTTCTTTTGAAAATATTGAACAGTAATTTTCAGTTGGTTAACGATCTTGTCGTCTTTAAATTGAATTGTTCGTACATTTCGAAACAAAATTTTTATCTTGACATAAAAGTTCAACAAATTTGTTGGTTGGTTGGTTTATGTAACTACACTGGATATTTGTTGTTTCTACTTTTCTTGTTAATCTGTGATTATAGTTTTATAACTATTATTCATGTTCTTCAGTTGAATGTATGGACTTATCCTTGTTCTCCAAATTAATTTGTTGTTTCCTTGTTGAAGCTGTTTTTTTTTGCTCAAATTGATGGCTTTGAGTCGCCATTACATATGATAACTGTTATATGATACTTTAAGTTCTTAAATGATCTGTTGTTCGATGGTTTCACCTAATCGACTGTTATTTTTCCTTTCTTGCTCCAATTATATTTTTGGTCGTATTGCTAGCTTGAATTAAAGAAATCCATTACTGTTTGCTGCTTCCTTTGGGTCCTTGTGTTAACATGACATTGCTGATGTTATTAAACAGTGGTTAACGGATAGGCATAAGAGAGCTCTGTACGAGGCATTGGAGAAGATCAAAGCCGGTGGGTCATAATTTCTGTCTTTTCCTCCCCGAGCAAGAAATTTGCATTTGGTGTCTAATTTATTCTTTTCGGACCGTGACAGAGTTGATGATACTCGGTTTCATCTCGCTAATCCTTGTGTTCAGTCAATATTATATTGCTGAAATCTGCATACCTACTCGTGTTGCAAATACCATGTTGCCTTGTCCTTTAAAAGACGCAAAAGGCAAGGTAGATGGTGGTAATCGTAGACTTCTATGGTATGAGCGAAGGGTTTTGGCTGGTGAGAAAAAACCCAAGTGCAAGAAGGTAAACATGGTTTGCTTGTCGAATATAGTTCTGTTAGTTAAATGAAATTGTTTCTTGTAAATTATTTTGATAAAAACTCCCAACAAAAAAAGAATATGATAAAAATGGAGTCAAGCTAGCTGACTAAACCAGCATGCTAGAATTAGTGCCTGTCTGGTTCCACTTCTTCCTGGATTAAAATCAACAATATTATCGTTGCAGGGCCACGTATCGCTTATATCAGTTGACGGACTGCATCAGATACACATTCTTATATTCTTTCTAGCAGTTCTCCACGTAATTTACAGTGCTATTACTATGGCGCTCGGAAGACTGAAGGTAATTCAAAATGCAGTTATCAAATATGTGCTTGTATATCTGATTGTCAATGCTATTTACAGAATAACGCTATACTGTGATAAAGTAGAAAACAATATTTCCCAACGATCAATTTAACCATCTTATTTTTTGAAATAGCTTTTCTTAGTCTCTGCATAGATCCAGTGCAGGTTTTGAACAAGTTATAAGTCGAAGTTTCATATTTGATAACTATCTATTTTAATTAAGGATCCAAACGCCATACTGGTGTCCAAAAATGCATTATCAAACCTGCAGATTTGAGCAATTTTAGAAGACTTTGTAACATTAGCCTTGGACTCCAATGTCTGTCAATCTTCCAACTAAAGCTCAGGGGAACTTTTTTTGCCGAAATTAGTAGAGAATCTCCGTTTAGTATCTCTTATTGAAAAAAATCTACATAAACTCTGCCCCTTAATTGGACACGACCAAGTATTCTTCTCTATCTCCTTCAGAAACCCAGTAGTTTGTCTAATGAGTCACATTCGCAAATTGTTGAATGACACTCCACTATTAAAAACCTCTTATCTCTTGTATTCTTTGAACTCAAAAGTCGTGTAAAATGTCAATCTAAAATGCCAAATACAGAAATAAAAATCTAGTAATTGATGAATGTTTCATCACCTATAATATATAAGTCATGCATATTTAAGATAGTCATCTAGTATGATTGAGCACATTCTCTGAAAGAAGATATACTCTTTGTTGCATCATGTCTTTTTAGGATTGGAGAGGACTAACCTTCAGATTCAAGGTTTACCATTAGACCTAAATTATATCCTAATTTTATGATAAAAAAACTGGATACCTAGGCTCAAATTCGTCTCTGATCTGATGCTTGTTGAATAAGGTTCAAAATCTCTTCTAGAGAAGTCATGATTTTACACTGTAATATAATCATTTGCTAAAACTATGTCACGCAGATTCGTGGCTGGAAGCAATGGGAAGAGGAGACTTCATCCCACAACTATGAGTTTTCAAATGGTATATCAATGCATGCTGTTATATAATTATACATGATACTTTGTTATCTAGATGACATCTAATCTTCACTTCCTTGCTACTTGCAAAGTGATTCTCATTGAATTGGCAATTTAATTGTGGAACTGGCAGATCCTTCAAGATTCAGGTTATCTCACGAGACATCTTTTGTGAGAGCACACACTTCTTTCTGGACCAGGATTCCATTATTCTTCTATATTGTAAGATATACTGCCCTTGTTATTCTTCTTTACGATTTTTCCATATAAAGTTCCTGTGGCCTTCATTTAGTTGTTGACATTTTCAAATTTAATATTTCGTGTAAACGAGTTTCTGCTAATCAAAATTCTTCCATGCAGGGATGCTTTTTCCGTCAATTTTTCAGGTCTGTTAGCAAATCTGACTACATGACCCTTCGCCATGGCTTTATCTCTGTGAGATTTTCTACTTGCATGTCCTTCGTAGTTTATCTGGTTAGGTAACCTGTTTCCCTTAGAGTTTATAGCTTACGGTTGTTTAGGTCCATTTAGCACCGGGAAGCAAATTTAACTTCCAAAAGTATATCAAAAGGTCACTAGAGGATGACTACAAGACAGTTGTGGGAGTCAGGTAAAAATCTTTAATTGAATTCGTAGTTTTCTTAGATTTTATTCTGTCAAATTGACAGTATCTTTATGACTTTTCCTTTTTTTTTTTTGCAGTCCAGTATTATGGGGGTCATTTGTGGTATTCTTGCTCCTGAATGTTAATGGTTAGTTAATTTGCGTTGTAAAATATGTTCCATCATTTTCCTTCTCTGATTAGGTAATATGGCTGTTGATCTAAATATTACATTGTTTATGAAACTGACTCTAAACTGTTGTGTCTGTCAGGGTGGCGGGCATTGTTTTGGGCATCCTTAATTCCTCTAATTGTAAGTGTCCTTATTGGTCATTAAGAAGTCCCCAATTTCAAGTAGATAATAAAGAAATCCTAATCGTATAATGTTTCTCAGATAATCTTAGCTGTCGGCACAAAGCTACAATCAATTTTGGCAAAGATGGCCCTTGAGATTGCAGAAAAACATGCAGTGGTCCGAGGCATTCCACTTGTGCAAGGCTCAGACCAATATTTTTGGTTTGGTCAGCCCCAGTTAGTACTTCAGCTTATACAGTTTGCGCTGTTTCAGGTATTATATATTCTTTTTGAACTGAATAGACCCTAAAGCTATTAGCAAAGCATAGTATCCTGTCACCAAGGCTGAAGGTGGAACTTTTATACTGTTCCTTAACTAAAATCTATGGGACAAATAATAATATTACTGGAATCAATGATAAGTTATCTGTCCTGTACTTCCAACTTTATTGAGTTCTACAATAGACTATTTGGTATAATGAAAACTAACTTTCTACAGATGTAAGCCTGCACGAAAATTACTTAACAGAATTTGAAATGGAAAAATCAGAAACCAATATTTTGAAAATTTACTTGTTTGTGCTCGACATACTTGTAAGCACAACCAAAGAACTTTGTGTTGTCACTAAAAGTAAAGATAGAAATTGAGTAACTAATGTTGTACTTTTCCCTGGTCCAAAAGGTTATGATGGGAATGTTGTAGGATGAGTAATATGCTCTGACTGAAGTACTAGGTATCATAAATACGGACATGACATGAACATCGAACATGTAAATTACAAAAATAAAAGGTATACGACCCTGCTAGGATCTCTCAATTAAAAGCATGCAAATAAATATATATTTGATCAAAATGAACCATGGAAAACTTAAGGACTAGAACTAAGGAAATAATACTTAGATCTCAACAATAAAAAGCAGTAAATATCAAGTGAAGTGTCTATATATATTTATCATTAGAAATCAAGTCACCCAACTATGGAAGTCAATCTATTGGAGGAGGCCTATCAGTCCATACCTTTTGTCGGTCAAACGAAGTCCAGTTCCCATTTTTTTTCCCCCTTTCGAGGTGGAGTGGAAGGGAGGGAAGTCCCATTCTTGGTTCCAATGCATAATTGTACACATAAGAATGGAACTAATAAGCCAAAACAAAAACAGATGATAGTATTAGTTATTTAATAACCAAGTTTGCAATCATATGGAGAATATAACTTTTTCACCATGGAGTCCGTCTTAAACATATGCTTGAGGGGTGTTGTGGTACTTGCATACGAAGTGTCGGATATCCAAGTCGATTATTTTTCCTTTATACATAATTTTTGGACACATTTTTATGGTATCTTAAACGTGTTACACGAGTCCCTGAGATGTCTGACACTTGCAGAATTAATCTTGGTAGAGGAAGGCAGGAAGCACACACCGTCCTGTGAATAAGAAATATAGAAATGAAAAAAGATTTTTTTAATTATAAAGTTATCTTTTTATTCTCAGTAGTCTGAAATCACATTCGTACGTCCATCCATTTCTTGAATTTCCTTCTTATGAAAATGATTGTGCTAATCAGTTT
>CAIGRK010275869.1:0-10657 GCA_903798315.1 Fraxinus greggii | reverse complement strand
TAACAATAAAAATCACATGCAAAGCCCTACAATGTCGCCCTAATCTTCCTAGAAGTCCTACAACAAAATACCTCAACAGATAGAAGTCCTGGCAGATATAACTGTTTCCGACTCACCTTGGCACAATGGGCAGCAATACGTCAGAGTGTAGCATTGTCGCAAATTCTACATTCGTCCTCCTTTCACTAACAATAAAAATCACATGCAAAGTCCACTAAATTGCCCTAATCTTCCTAGAAGTAAAAGAAAGAAGAACTAAGGCTGCTGACAAACATTCCACCCTAACATGAAACACAGACATAGTCGTATTTTTTTTTTCAGAACTTCTTAACAAGCTCAATAACAGAGATGTCCCAAGATCAAGAGAAAAATGTTCAACGCTCATACCAACTAGTATTAAGCCCATGTTCGGTAGAAATTAAAATCAAGATTTTAATCCAAGCCAAAGTCAACAACTAATTTTAATACATTTCATGGGACCCACAACTTTTCAACCACACATTTCATAACTTCTATCAAAATCTACTAAATATTTGATTTTAATCCCTACCAAAAAGGGGCTAATAATAATCACACACAAGAAATAGACACCGATAATGCAAACTCAAAACTGCAGATCGTAATTTTAAGAAACAATACCATTATTCTCAAGGAAAGTAGCCAAGTTTGAGCGACGATGCAGTGCAATCTTAGAAACTGCGCGCATCTGTGCTGTGAACTCCTCAATAATCCACCCTGCAGTAGTATCTCCCATTCCCAATTTTGAAGAAAGTAAGGCAGTGGATTTCACCACTCCAGTAAGGCGCATGGTGTCCTTAACCTAATCATCAAATTGTAAACATAATTTAGACAAGTTTCCAAGCGTGACATCTACACTTGAAACAATCATATGAATGAAACCACTCGATAGAAAACCGGAGTGACAAAAGTAGAAGTCTAGGATTACTTGGTAATAAATATCTCTTTTGGGAAATACAGCCTGCAGGATACGGCTAGCAGCAGCCTGTAACAAAGGCTCCCTATCACTTTCGAATATTGTTTCCAGCACTTGCTTGCATTTGAGCCTACTCAACTCCGCTTTAACTTCTTTGACTTTTGAGCACCCTTGAGGCTTACACAATAAATATATCCGAGACAGGAGCTTGAGGCTATCAGCCATCACCTGCTCCTGCAAGGAAACAGATTGCACAGTGCGACACTTGCTCCCTGATCCTGCGCCCCATGAATTACAACCGAGAACACGAGCTTCCATGTCTAAAATTGCATCCATCTTCTCTTTCCAACCAAATTCATCCTTTGCTCGTCCATAAACTTCTAAGGAGTCTACTCTGGGTGGCGCAGATCCACTGAAGGTTCGACCAACACAAATTGTGAATTCTTCATCAGCTAGAAGTGATTCGGCCACCGTGAAAGGAACATCATACCAAGATCGCATTCCCTCATCTAATTTTATCACTCTTTGGAAAATAGTAACTTCAGAAGGAATATGACTCGCCGATGTATTGCCAACATGCACACGGAAACCAACCATGACAATATCAGGATTTGAATTGGAGACTGTTACCTGAAGAAAAAGGCCGAAAAACGAATTATTGAAGTTCAAGATTTCTCAAAAAACAAAGTTAAATTATTTACAAAACAGCAAACTACAGGTAAGAATTACATAGAAATATAATACTGGAGAACAGCAACTGAACATAAATAACATTGACGTATATAGTGTTGTCTTAGTTTGCAGAATAATTGGCAAGTTAGAAACGAATGCAACATGTACTGGTTCTAACAATTCCTCAAAGATCAATTACCATCCATCAACAATTCATACTCCGAGAAAAATTCACAATACCTACATGTAAGATTAGCTTAAGCTGAGTTGAGCAGATAAAAAGAGTATCTCACGCAAGGGTCAAGTATAGCATGCATAAGGTGCATTGCGGTCACCTACGGCATGTCATAAAGCACGTGCTGTAACTAAAACAAGTTCCAAAATCATAGAGAAAGCAATCTTCGACAAACAAAAAGCTCATGGCAAGAAATCTAGATTACCTGTTTCAAGTCATATTTCACTGATGTTAAAATTCAAGATATTGTCGAATAAATTACACTCCGTATGGATACAGTTTATAAATTGGTTTATAACTTCAGTCAAAAATCAAACTTCAATTTTGAACACAACTATAAATAGGAATTAAAAGAGGAATAATACTGTGTCCAGCAAAATGTGTAGATAGTTATGAACGTTTGGTTGAATTTGATTAATAAATTTAAAAAATCAATTTATAAATGTTTCTGTTATATATGTAGAGGCATCTACAGCGAAAAATCTTATAAATGCCAGATTGATATACTATTCCAAAATCTCAGAATATACAGAAGATACTTTCTCAAGAAGAATTTCCTCTTAAATGCTTGTTTCAATACTGTTCTTGTACACGATGATACAATACCTATTATGCACATGGATTTCATTAAAGCATAACATCACTGTAATGAACGCCAAGAAGAGTTCCTGGATGATTATATAAAACCCACAAATCGTTTGCAGAGTAGACAAAAAGGGCACTAAAATTTCTCTTACCCTATGGTTTATGATGATGCAAAAGGGGCTAAAATCACATCACATCTCAGCAATAGTTAAAAATGTCTCAAAAGATACAGCAAATAATTTAAATCACACATCAATGATACCTTGAATCCAGCGGAGGTAGGACTCTCTAAGAACCCATCTTCAGATGCCAAAGTTTGCTTAGCTCCTTCAGAATCATTATTTCTGATGGCATCCCCACTAAGTTTAACATCTGATGTTATACAGACAGTTTTCTCAAAAAAGTCAAGTGGGAATTCTGGTTTTACACCTCCATAAGCTTTATTTTTAAGAATACCAGAACGCAATTTCTTAACCTTATCTGACATCACGCTTGTTCCAGTGTCATTTCCAGCTGGGATGTGGGAGTGAATCTGAAGGCTTCCATCATCATGCAAAACAAGACAGTGGACTTTGTCTTTTGACAAAGGCTTGTAAGCAGAAACCCCAACCAATGGTGAGGTTGAACCTACAGCATGCCGTAAATTTTGTGCAAGTATTTCGCGTTCCCCAACAGAAATAGCCAGTACACCATTTGATTTCACACTAGAATAGCAAACAAATAAGCCACTGCCACCCAGCAACTCTTTCCATCGATTCAACCCAGCTGGCCGAAGTTTTCCATCGGGGTCATTCTCAAATACAGCAGACATTTCCACTATTGATGTTGCATCTGGATTAAGCCGGCAGACCAAAGTAGTCCCATCTTGATAGGACAGAAATAGCAACTTGTGAGTAGATGAATAATATAGCGAGGAGCCCTTATCATGCTTGTTTCCACCATCCATTTGAATGCTTTGCTTCAAAGGCTGTGCCCCAACATTTCCCTTCATTGACAACTCTAAACTGTATAAGCAGCCCGACTCCGAGAGAACTATGAGAAACACCCTACCCTTAGAACCCACAAAAAGAGTTGCATCAACAATTGTATCATCGGGCAACGTGAAATAGTGCATAGGACTGATATTGTCGTGAGATAGATCATATATTTTGACGAATCTATTTGTGACCGCCATTAGCTGAACCTGAGAACCTGGAACCCAATCCACACCTCTGATATATGCACCTTGTAGAGCAAGTTCAATGGCCAAGCGATCAATCACCTCACCTCGATTATTCAGTGTAAGAACTTGGCAATCTTCATAGCCAGCTACAACAAGATAATTCTCTACAAGCGAGTTAAAAAGAAGGTGTACAATCTCAAAACGAACTATATTCTTAGAAAGAGGCTTCACATTAGCCTTATCAGCCGTCACAGGAGCAATTGTCGCTTGTCCAATCAACTGCCCTACATCAAATATGGCAACTTTATCACCTTCTCCAACTGCCAGTCGACCTCGGGAACTGACACTAAGTAAGGATTTAACAAGAGAACCACTTGTCAAATGAGATTTCAGTTCCTTCGCATTTGAATAATCTGCTTTTATCTTCAGATCTAACGAGCCACTTTTATAGGCCTTCTTCAATTGTAACAGGTCATTGTTGTAACGAAGCACTTTGTCTTCAGTCAAAGAAACTTTCTTATCTTTAGAAAGGTTGGAGTCTCTTCTACCAATAATACAAGGCAACAATGACGAGCAAACTCCCAAAACACGATCTTCAAGCTCAAGTTCCCTGAGCAACAGTGGCATCCTATCTTGAACCTCCTTCGGGATAGATAACCTGGTAGCGTTATCCAGGTCCATTGATGCATCCTCTTCAAAATCTGTATCACTTTCAGGCAACTGATCACCATTATCTGCTAGAGGCAGAAAAGACTGGAAGTTACCAGTACCTCGATTTGGTGCACTACTAGTTGCAGTGAATTTTCGAGGTTTCAAGCATTGACAACTGCTACCTCGAACCCCACCGGCCCCACAGTCACAGAAAAAACGACTAGAGCGTGAGTACACAACACGGTGACCACGATGGCAAACTTTAGCGCACACAGAGCAACAGCCTTTGGACACAGTCAGGTCACATGTATAACAGAAGTACCAATGCTGTTCCATAAAATTACTGCCACTGGATGTAAATGTGCAAACTTTAGATGCGAGGGTCCTCTCACTGTTACTATCCTCCTCGTCTTCTTTGTCCATGCTACCTACCTCACCATCGGATGTCCCATCATCCTCATCCTCATCAACAGAAGTTGCATCGCAATCCAGTGACATGGACCCTCCTTGATTAGCAGACGAAACTAAGGCATCAGGATTCTTTCTCGAACCAAGGGACCTAGATGTCAGAGACCCCAAAGCAGAACTACTGCTTGAACCCAGCTTTCCAGAAGACATTTCAACTGTGTTCAGGGTCAACCCACAATCTTTTAAAGCCGTTGAAAGAAATCCAAATAGATACTTCAGTCCTTGAAGCAAACGTTCATCCCCAGCCAGTTTCACTATCAACATCTCAGTTCGCTGTAGAAGCAACTTAATTAAGGCTTCACCCTTGGAGAGTTGGACAACAAAATTATAATAGCCTTTTGCAGCACTAAAATCAAATAGAGTAAATGCGTTGTCAAGTGAAAGGAGCATTGCTTCAAATATATGACTGTGTAGTTCGTGCAACGGGAATTCAGAATCGGGTGACAAAAGGCACATAATGAAATTCATAGTCGAGTCTCTTAAAGAGACTGAAGTTCCTTTTGCACATTGAACGCCAGTGGGTGCTTCTGTTACAGATCCCAGTAACCTCATTTCTAGCCATTTTGACAGGGAAGGACGAGCCATGCCAAGGAATTTCTGTTGCAACTTGATTTTGACAACAGGATACAAGTCCCCAGATAAAATATCCACAAAAAAGTCGAGAACCTTCATATTAACAAATTCTGAATGGCAGTAAACTAGGGAATCAATCAAAACCAGTATGTCGCCTCGTTGAGAACCATAAAGATTCTTAATCTTCTCAGATATATCATCCACATA
Source organism: Fraxinus greggii (assembly GCA_903798315.1). NCBI lineage: Eukaryota > Viridiplantae > Streptophyta > Magnoliopsida > Lamiales > Oleaceae > Fraxinus > Fraxinus greggii. The sequence goes on along the minus strand of CAIGRK010275869.1, from coordinate 5,170 downwards.
GAGGAAAAATTTGAAAACATCAGTTCTTGAAGGATCTCTTCTCAGGCTGTTAACAACATCAATCATCTTTGTAACCATACATTCATGGATACTGCTATCAACATCTTTTCCTTTATTGACACTTTGAAAATATTCTTCCATGCGCTTCATAATGAACAAGCTGCTAAAGTCAACCCCAATGAAGACCTCACTCAAATTTTGGTAAATGGCTTCACATTTTCCGCTGAGGCTTTCAAATACCTTGTCACACTTAATTGTCAAGATTGATTCAAGAATTGATCTGATAACATCCGTTTCCTCCCAAATGATTCCTCTAGATTCCTTGATGTTCAGCAGTCCATCCAGAACATTAACTATCCCATTGATATTTAGAATGCAAGAAGATAAAATTTCACTGGGAACTCGAAGTTGAAAGGGAAACCCATGCAACACAAATTCCCAAAAGACTTTAAACCGAATTCCCACAGCCATTTTGTCAACAGTTCTGCCAGACTTAGACAGAAGCTCATATAAAGACTCCAACTGACATGGATTGATCCCCATTTTCTCAAGGAATTCGTCCTGCATACTTTTGTCAAAACCAGCATATTTGAGAAGCAACAGAGCAGAAAGTGTATCACTAGAGTGATGGCCATTCTCGAAGATTGAAGTAAAAGCTCCTTGATAAAATCCCAAGTATTGCTGCAACAAAGATGACAATATACGAACTACCACTGCAAGTTGATTTACATTGAAGGCATTGGAAATGAGGCCTTTACTGAAATCAAAAAACTCAGCATCTCCAGATGTGTACACAGGCCAATTGGAACTCGCCATTGGCATAGAATCCAACTTGTGGTGCTCCAAGAAGCCAGTACCAAGTAATGCGAGTACGAAAGAGAGCCATGACCCACACCTCAGAAAATCCCAGCCTAGTTCCCTGACATCCTCAGATGTGAGCAGAGCATTCAAGTGGTGAAGCAAACCCAACATCACGTCTGGAATATCAGAATACTTGCCAGTAATAGCAGAGTGACCCAAGACCGAATGACTAAAATAATGAAAATGTTCCATATTTAAAATATCTGAAACATTAGGGTCACTGAAGCGAGCTCGCCACTTTTCTAGAGAAGGTTCGAGAATTGGGATATCCCAGCAAAGCACAAAAAGATACCGTTCAATAATGAGGTCCTCTGCCTTAACAGCCTTTTTGCCCTTCCAAAATCCAAGAATCCATGAGAAAAGGGAACATATCTCCCCCCAAATTAAACCCAAGCAATCAACTCCAGGATGATCTCTACATACTGAAGCAGGAAGTGGTGCAATATCAATCAATTGATAAAGCAAAATGTTGCCAGGTGTTTCTTTTACCGACACACTTGTAACATCCTCGCGCATAGCAGCCATCCAAGATGACAGATAACTTAGATTATTAGGCATGTGTAACTCCCGGGCTTCCCTTAATTTGGCTCTGAAGTCCAAAAGCAATGATGATGGACAAGAGCGTGGATGATAAATCATATGACGAAGTACTAAAACCAACCTTGAAATCAGTAAAGCCCAGCACGACAACTGCATGCTGTCAAAACCTGCAGAGGGAATCTCAATTGATCTAAGTGAAGAAAATATTGTCTTTGCCAGCTCAGCCTTCTCCTCTTCAGATGAAAAATGAAATGCCACTAGAAGAATCTCAATGTGAAATGGAGATGGAAGATCGTCAAGAAGTTCCTTGAGGCCAGGACAGCCTGAACAAACTGTTTTAGCCTTACCATGGATAAAATCTACAAATATCTTGTAAATTTTGATCCTTAAGCGAGTACCAGCTGAACCCGAGCGGCACAAAAGAACATGGGCAAGCAAAGCAAGTGTCTGATCATTGTACATATAGGCACCATTCTCAACAAACAATATCTTCTCAACAATAGACTCTTCAAGTGACTCAGATAAAGCTCGGTGTGAAAGGAGGTTGTGCAATAGTTCAAAGCACAGTTCATGGACGTGCCAAAATTTCCTCTGTTCAGGTGGAGTTAGCCCATTGTCACAAGTTTTATCTTCAGAATAACAGCCCTGACAATTAAGTACTGAAAGCAATGTATCAACATGGTTCTTGTCGATCTTTTTGCACGCATCTTCATACAGTGGAGGATGCCATTCAGGAAAAAAAACACAACTTTTCAGAAAGTTTAGTAATTCTGTTGCAGCTTGAACTGGAATGTTGTTGAAACTAGAACTAGAACTAGCGGCAGCATTAGATTGTTCAAGCCCATCTGCAGAACCAACAGAGCGGCTACCTTCAGAGAAAAGATCACCAAACAGGGCTTCATCTTCATGACAAACAGCATTTTCTGCTTCATACATGACAGATGTTTTTGTACCACTGGAACATGATCTTTCCAAATGTGGTTTTATTTTAACACCCTCATAATGAAAGAAGACAGCAAGATGCATCAGATTATCTAGCCACTGAATTGAAGGAGGGAATATTGTCCTTAACAACTCCTCGATGGAGTATTTTTTCAGCAGAAAAAATTCCTCAGATTGAACTTGGCATGAAGGAGAATCGACACCGCCACAACTATCAGTTTGACCTATCTTCAGCTCATCCAAATTGAAAATATGATATGGTTGGTTCTTCAAATCCACAATAAGTTTAAGAATACAAACAATCACCCGAGGAAAGTAAGCCAAAGGGACCTTAGGATTAGCAACAGATTTATTGTACCTCCAGACATTAGAATCCAGTGCATCCAAGATAGAAGCTGTTATGCATGCTTGAATGTTCTGAAACACGTAATTCTTGCAGAAAATTACCCGTGTGACTTCAAGAAATTCTTCCAACAATAGCACGGCCAAACTTTCAGGGCTACTTTCAGCAACAGCATTGTTGTTCGCAAACTCAATACTAATCCTGAACAAACTAGGCAATATATCAATAAAGGAAGCAGCAGCTCGCAACAATGAGCCATCAGTGTCAACACATGGATTATCTTTCACAAGACTTCCCAGTAACTTGAATATTCTCACACAAAAAGACAATCTCTTCCGCAAATTGAGAGATTCTGTTTTCTCATTAAATGAATGAGGGAGTTCTAAAAGCTGTCTACAGATTAAAATAAGATGTTGGATGCATCTCAAATGAACTGTAGCCCAATGCTGAGAGAGTGTAATGGCCTTATTAAGACTGCCATGAAAAGACTGCCCACTAAGTGAATTCATATTAAAGACTTGCATGCGCTCAGAAACCAATGTCATTACAAGGCAATCATCTGCTCCCAATTCCTTGGAGCATTTATCCCCTTTTCAGAGAAAAATAAAAATTAGAAAATTTAAAGATTCAAGGCAAAGAAAGAAGAATCGATATGCTACTTTTGAGGAGTACCTTGAAGCAAGCACTTCACGTAGTCTTGCCACTCAATTGTATCACCTTGATCAACAACATTTGGTAGCAAGTCCACGAGAATTTTTGTAGAGCAAGACTGTGACAGATCCAACTCCTTATCCATTGAATCTACTAATAGTACCTCCAACAGCTGTACCATAATGTTCTGAAAGAGAAATAAATGTCAGTTGGAAGCAAAAGCAGTTTATCTGGGAGATACACATAGAAAACACATCTAAAATGAATTGGGATCTAATGCAAAGACCAAACACAAAAGGCTAAAGAACAGCTGCGGAAGTGGTGAAACTAACTGCACGAACAAGGTTAATATGTTTTCAAGTAACTGCACATCTTCGAAACTGAAGGCAAAAATTCATGCAAAACAGATAAAAGAATGCACCTTTTTCAGATAAAAGAACAGCTGATTCCTTTACGTGGCAAAGTTAAGAACCCCTTGGGAATTTCAAATCCCATCACCAAATCTTAAAGGAATACTAGGTTTTGGGTGCATGTGAAAAATCAGAAACTTTCCGATCATCACTCTCAAAAACAATCATAATTCATATTGGGTGAATCTATTCGACAGAAAACAATCGTAATTCCAGAGCGTTTAGAAGAATTTAAGTAGGTAACTTTGAAATATAATTGAAAATCACTATTGATAAAGCACAGCAGATCTGCCAACCAAGGTAGGGCAACAGTCGGTCATGAGTCGAAAGAACAAGTTAAACAAAGCAAGTAACAATAAAGACGGGCAGGAAACACCATGCTCAAAGAAAATACTAACCTGAAGACTCGAATCATCACTGTTGCGGACGGATTTCTCCAAATAACACAGCGCAAACTCAATCGACTGTTGAAGCACCGCTACCACTACTGGCTCCACTTGCTCAACTGCCATTTAAAATAAATAAGATATACAATCAAGTCCACACCTAAAAACAGGTTTAAATAGATCATTTTCAACTCAAAAAACGAGTAAAATACTTGGTAACAATCTCGAAGCATTAACAACGGCAAGTGAGACAGAAGCCAAGGCGTGAATCTGAGCTTGATCCAAAACTTCTAGCCCTAGTTTACGGTCTCCCGTACTGTTCTCATAATCAATCGGTTTGACCGATTGTTTGAGAATCAAGAAGAGTTTTTTAAACCCTAGTTTGAGCAAAGACGCCGACTCAACGGACCGGAGTTTGATAGATAGATCATCAGACGATAGAGCGTTAACGAGTGCTGCGATCTCCTCCGCCATTTTCAATCAATAATAACAATTGTTCATTAGAATTTGATAATTCAATTGAGAGAGCAAAGGAGGCTCTCGCGAGAAATGAGACTTCTTATTTTAGAGAGAGAATTGTGAAATCCGACCAGCAAGTGGAAAGTTATATGCAGTGAGGCAACGACGGTAAAATTCGTGGGATGAATTCTATTAGCTTGCTCATCAAGCTTTTCTTTTGATTTTTTTTTGGTTGCCTTTTTTGTGGCTTTTGATAAACCAATAGGAAATTGGTAATAAAGTTGTACGAAGATGGAAAATTAATTGGTGAACCGACTTTGGATTTTCTCTAGTGTCATCTGAGTCCTAGTTTTGTGTTCATTGTTGTAAAGATTTTGTTACTTTAACCGAAATGCAATGTTTGAGTGCCATTTTTTTGAGAGAAATTGGTTTTGAATAGTGATTGATTGGAAAATGTGTGGTGAAAAAGTGATGAAAAATTTTAGATTTGTGTGTAATATTATTTTATTTGGAGAATGTGTGGTTGAAAATGAGTACTGTAAAAAAATGAATGGAAAAAATGAGAAAGAAGTGGGCTC
>CAIGRK010275864.1:0-16640 GCA_903798315.1 Fraxinus greggii | reverse complement strand
CACCAACTGCTGACAGTTCAAGACACCGCGGTCACTGATTAGCCAAGTAAATCCAATAGTATTCTACTACGGAAGGTTCAAACCCATAAGCTACCTATCCGGATGCGATAATATTCTCTCTGATCTCTCTTTAGGGTTTGTATGGTCTATTGCATTTATTTCCATTCATGTGCGGGATTGTTGGGAAAATTGATTTTTATTAGTTGGTTTGACAAACTTTTGACCAATTATTTTAGTGGGTCCTGCTAGTTGGACAAAAGAATTCTTTGGCCTTGTGTTCTACTCCATGAGTAGATTTTGTATTTATTTTCTCAAAAGCAGTTTAGGATGAATGAGAAATTAAGGCCAAAATATGACCGCTTGACGTTGAAATAAATTGGAATAAAAATTGATGGTAAATTGGAAAAATACCAATCCCACATAGGAAAGCTACAAGAGTATAAACAATTTTATATTACTTAAGTTTGGGACTTGGGTTTGGGCCACAAGGGTTACCAATAGTCTTTGAAGGGGAGAGAACCTGTATGCTAGTAGGTTGAGCCAAAGTCCAAACGCGCGCGCCGCCACTGCCGCCTGTCCGACCGACCTGTCGGCTTGGCTCAACATGGCACGGCACGACACGGACATGGGTCATGAGTCGTGGTCTTGGGCTTGACTTGGACTTGGACCAAGTTGATATATATTTTTTGGTAAAATAATATTTGAATTATATTATTGTATTATTGTTTAAAATAATAATATATTTATTTATATTATTTTTCCCCGAATTTTTCTGTGAGCGACATGTGTTTTCTTCTAGAAGATGGCAGTTGACAGTTAAATTGCCTATCCAAACAGTTTGCGTCTGTTGAAGACACAACTTTTCGGTTGTTGTGTTTTTTTGACACAACTTTTCAACTTCTATATAAAGGCCCCCATACCCTGGTTTTCATTCATTCCAAAATCAGAATTGATTTTATTCTTTTTCCAAAATTATTCCTTCGTTTTGCAATTCAGTCTCAAAAATTATTTTCATGCATTTTTGTCCTCCAATTTTCTAAAGAGATCAAAACGTGAGTAGGTTCTCGGATCTTGTAATTTGGAGTTCTATTATTACAAATCGAGGTCGTTGTATCTTGGGAGACGAGTGCTGAAATACCGTCAGCACCATTGCGGGGCATTATCGTCTTAAGGAGAAAATGTCGAACTCTTAATAAACCTTCTTACTGTATGTAAAAATTGGGGTTGCCCTCTTATGTTTCTATCTGATATGCTGTCCTTGCCTCACTATGGTGGACTTTTTGGACTCGTTTCCCTTACGACCTTCTGCTTGGCGGTATTCCCTAACCTATATGCTAGTAGGTTGAGTCAAATCCCACACGCGCGCGCCGTCGTTGCCGCCCGTCCGACTGACCTGCTGGCTTGGCTCGACATGGCACGGCACGGGCACAGGTCACGAGTCGTGGTCTTGGCCTAAGCTTGGACTTGGACCAAGTTGATATATATTTTTGGTAAAATAGTATTTGCATTATATTATTTTATTACTATTTAAAATAATAATACATTTATTTATATTATCTTTTCCCCGGACTTTTCTGTGCGTGACACGTGTTTTCTTCTAGAAGATGGTAGTTGACAGTTAAATTGCCTGTCCAAACAGTTTGTGTCTGTTGAAGATGCAACTTTTCGGTTGTTGTGTTTTTTGAACACAACTCTTCAACTTCTATATAAATGCTCCCATACCCCGATTTTTATTCATTCCAAAATCAGAATTGATTTTATTCTTCTTCCAAACTTATTCATTCGTCCTACATTATTCCTATTTTGCAATTCAGTCTCCAAAATTATTTTCGTGCATTTTAGTCTCCAATTTTCTAGAGAGATCAAAACGTGAGTCGGTTCATCGGGTTTTGTAATTTGGAGTTCTATTATTATAAATCGAGATCGTTGTAGTGCCGAAATATCGTCAATACCAGTGCGAGACATTATCGTCTTAAGGAGAAAATGTCGAACCCTTACCTCGACCATTAATATTTTATATCATTCATTTTTGCACGACGTTATTCTTCCCAAATCAATTCACGGTAATATCATTATTTGCCAACAAATCGAGCTAATCTTCTCTGCAATTGAAATAAAATATTAACTTCTGACCGGGGGCATCCAGAATTTTCGATAGGGGAGACTGGAACTTAAGAAATTCAATTAAATAAAATTAACATATAACAAAAAATCGTTAAAGGACATTATTTATTTAAATCTTCCCGATGTGGATTTGAAACATAATATTCATCCATAATAGAGTCGAGATCTATGTTCTCAGCTAGTTTTCGTTCAATAAAATGTATCATACAATTCACAAAAAAGTCAGCCTCCATTTTATTATGAAGTATTATCTTCACATGTTTCGTTGCTCAAAATGCCTACTCAGTACTCGCGGTATAAACATGAAAACATGACGAATCAATCTATTCACCATAATATAAGTCCCAGACCTTCTATTATCAGTCAACTATCAACATAACTTAGTAAGTGTAGATACTTGAAATCGAGGCTCACACTTCATATCTATCTCTTAATGTGTTATTTCAATGTAGTGTCACACATCATACCTGTGTTAATATCTTGTTTTGAAAAAATACTGAGGATAGAACTTCTCTTCAACTGTATTGTCATCATTAGAACAATCACTGTTATACAAACTTTCTAGATCAAGTATTTTAACATTATTTCTTGGGAAAAAAATTATTTTCCTGAATTAATTCTTCCCAATCGTCATCTCTCAAATTTTTTTTTTTTTATAAAATTGTTTGTAGTAAACTCAAACCTTAAAACATCCAATATGTATTGAGATATTTTTTTGAAGAGCTTCACAAATGAAATCAGCAATTCTCATAATTTTATGCATTAAATGTAAGATAAAATATGAACTTAAAACTCGTCAACGTTTTGCAAACATCACGAGCTTCTGCATGAGATCTACCTTTTGGACAATGGTAAAAATATATTCAAGCACTTTGCAAATTACAACATCAATATCTATCAAACTATTTATAGAGTCACGAGGTAAAGTCCAACGAGTAGCTCCTCACCATTGCAAATTAACCTTTTGATTGGCCCCATTTCAAAAATGCAATACTTGTTGAACTAAAATACTTTCGAGGATGGATTACCCGAATATGATAATCTGTCCAGACTTCCCTTTTCCAAATCTGTCATAAATCGAGCAAATGTTCTCTACAATCGAAAGAAAATATTAACTTTTGCCTAGGGGTAGATCCAAAATGTTCGATGGGGGAGACTAAAACTTTAGAAAGTCAATGAAATAAAGTTGACATATAACAAAAAATCGTAAAAGAACATTATTTATTTAAGTCTTCGCGATGAGGATTTCAAACATAATATTCGTCTATAATAGATTCGAGATTTATGTTTCAATAAAAAGTATCATAAAATCAGCAAGAAAGTCATCCTCCATTTTATTATGAAGTGTTATCTTTACATGTGTGCTTAAAATTCTTGTTCAGTACTCGCGGTATAAACATGTAATGTCATACATGAGGAATCAATCTAGTCACCATAATATAAGTCTCTGAATATCTATTATCTGTTATCTGTCACCATAACTTAGTAAGTATAGATACTTGAAATCGAGCCTCACAATTCATATCTATCTCATAATGTGTTGACTCATATTTCAATATAGTGTCACACTTCATATCTAACTCATAATGTGTTAATATCTTGTTTTGAAAAAAATCTTGATATAACTTCTCTTCAACTGTAGTGTCATTATTAGAACGATCAGTGTTATACAAACTTTCTAGATCAAGTATTTTAACATTATTTCTTGGGCAAAAAAAAAAATAAATTATTTTCCTGAATTAATTCTTCCCAATCATCAACTCTCAATTTTATTTTTGTAAAAAATGTTTGTAGTAAACACAAACCTTAAAGTAAGATGTATTGAGATATTTTTTGGAAGTGTTTCACAAATAAAATCAACAATTATCATAATTTTATTCATTAAATGCAAGATAAACATGAACTTAAGACTCGTCAACTTTTCGCAAGCGTCACGAGCTTCTACATGAGATTTGACATTCGGACAATTGTCAAAAATATATTCAAATACTTCGTAAATTACAACATAAATATCTACCAAACTTTTTACGGATTCATAACGTGAAGTCAAACACGTAGCTCCTCATCACTACAAATTAACCATTTGATTGACCCCAGTTCCAAACTTATTCTCTCCTGTAGCCAACGTACGCCAAATTTCCTCTTTATGAAAAAGTAATAATATCGATAAGATTGTCCAAACGAGAAAGAAGTTCCAAATGACGTGAACATCTTTAGCTATAGTAGCACCACACATATTATTAGCACCATCATATTCTCATCCTATCATTTTGTTCGCCTGAAGTTCATACTGACCAAGAATGTCGGATATCTCAAATTTGAGATTCGATGGTGTGGTTTGATTAGTAAGAAACGTTTTATCAAACTACCGTGTTTGTTCACAAACATCAGGATAATGGTCATCTGCCTCTTTTAGATGCATCTTGTGCTTCATCAACAAGAATGCAAAAGCATTCATTTTCAACATCCTCTCTAATATTCTTTCGTACCTTATTGGTTGTAATATGCAAAATATCTTTTTGAAAAGCTAGAGTAATGTATTGGGCATTTTGTGATGCCTTTTCCAATACAACTTTACTAATGTTTGGATTCAAATCTGCCACATACTTTATAATTGTAGAAAAGTCCCACTATCCAGTAGATGGAGATTTATTGTGACATTTGAACGTACAACCTTCAAATACTAGCCATCAAACACTTTTAATTAAAATCATTACAGGCAAACAATGTTTTTGAGTTTCCTCTTTCGATATGTATACAAAACCTTGTCAATATGTTGAGATAGTTTGATAAGTTTTTAAATTTTGTCTCACGTATATTATGATGTACTGGACTCAAATGAACAAGAAATGTACATTTTTTTTTTCATCTTTAACCATCTTCCAATTATTATATCCTTCAGTAAGTAATCCCAAACAATAAGATGAATTGCCATCTTTCTTAAAAACAAAAAAGCAGTAAAAACAATATATGCAGTAAAAACATTATGCCTTTTCCGTTGAAGGAAAATACTCCGGAAATTCAATGAACCATTTTTTTTCTGAAAATGGAAACTTACTTTTTTCCTTCTATCCTCTGATATTCTTTGAGCTTTAGTTGTTAAGGCACTACTTTTAGATATGCGATTATAATCTCATCTAGTAGATTGATAGAATGTTCAGATATTTGCTTTCTTTTTCATGGATCCCGTTCAATAATAGTACATGATTGCAATTCAGGATTTGAGACTGACATATGTTCGATTTCTGGAGATGAGATTGGAGGATTTTGCACGATAGGAATTGAATGTTGATTTTCATTTAATCCATAATGGAGTGTACTTCCACTAGATTAACCAATCTATTTAAGGAATCAAAACAATGTCTTTACTCTCTTTGATGAATGTTGACCTTCCATTTGTAAATGCTAAAAATAGTAAAAAGAAAAAAAAAATAAGAAGACAGAGAAACAATTATCCAATAATAGAAATTAAGGAAACAACACTTCAAAATTAAGTCAGCGAGGCAATAAAAATAGATGTTATTAAATAAGAAGCTCACAAGGCAACAATAATTAAATTTAAATATAAGTCGACAAGATAACAATAGTCAAATAATAAAAAGATAAGGTGACAATAGATGACTTTTTATTTGTTCTGTCATGCGGTTTTTGAATCCCCTTTCTAGAATGCAATTCTCATGTACCACCATATCATTATATTTGTTTTCTACCTCTCCACTAACCAACTTACTTCGGTCAAAAGAGCTGGGAAAAGAGGCCGATGTTTTTGATTTCTTCTTAGGTGGCATTTTGAACCTCAAATCAACCTACTTCACCCACTATACACCAACCAAACCCAACCCAATTCTTAATGACACAAGAGCACCCTCAATGTAAGCAATTCAATCACCTAATCCCCAAGGAATCCCACAATGTCGATGCAAACTCCTAATATCAACAATTCTACCACAAAGGTATTACAAGTTCCCATATTACAAGTTCCCTTAGGACATTTATCTAACACTTTGTAGGCACTTCTTCAAACTCCCAATTTTAACAATCAAAATTCATTTCATTCTACACAAATCACCCAAACTAACAAAACATATCACAACTCAAGTTCACCACTCCCACTTCTTCAGTTAACTCCCATATATGCACCAACATCCAAGCATAAATGTCCAAAAGAAAGTGCAGAAACTTAACCCCCTTGTAAATGTGTTATTCTCCAAAAGCCATGGAAACCCTTTGAAGAAATCCTTCTTAGAATGGATAACCCATTAACTGTATGTGAATTGGATGGATTTACACGAGGAGTTGGCAATTTTTGAGTTAGGGTTGCACTGGGGGGGATTGGGGAAAAATTTTGTGTGAGGTATGAGTTTATGTTGGTAATGGAGTTGTTGATTGGTAAGGATATGTTTAGAAGTAGGATTATTTGATGTAGAGATTTGTAGTTGTAGTGTTGTTGAAGAAGAAGGAGAAGAGATTGGAATGAAGTCTATAGAGAAATAGGTTTTGGAATGGAGTAGGATTAGGGATTTGGAGTTTCTGTTCACAACAATAAGGGGAGGGGGGGGAGGGGAGGCGTAGCATCGTGGTGCTATGGAAGTGGTGTCGTAGGACTGTGTTACGGGTTTAGGGGGTTTGGTTTGGGTAAGTGGTGCCTCGGCGCAAGGTGCGTGGCACGGGGACACCTCTTCAAAGGATGAAAAAGGGTCTTGGGTATTTGAAACACTGGGACAACGAGACACCTACTTTCGATTGAAAGTAAAATTTTATTGGTTTTGAATTTCTTTTGACACTATGTTCACCATTTTTTCTCCACTTTGGACTTTGTTTACATCCCAAAACTCGAAGTATTGATCTCGTAATCATCTTTTTAACAGTATCGTTGTCCTCTAACTCAAGACTTGATTTTCAATCTCCCTTTTATGCTTGGTTTCACCCCAAACTTGGGATTTGTCCTACAAAACAAAATGAGATTGTTACGAACAATAAAAGAAAAAATCCTAAAACTAAAAATTAAGTAATAAGAAAGGGATAGAGCTTGGGTTGCCTCCCAAGAAACGCATTTCTAAAATCATTAGATTGAATTTGTGTCGATATTATTCTGGAACAACTATTTGAAAGCTTTCTCTAGCTGTGTGGAAAATCCTCCACATAATGTTTGATATGCTCGTTAACTTTGAAATTTCTCTTTGTTAGCTGACGTAGTTCAACTGTATCATAGAAAAACCTCGAGAAACCGTAAAAGGTTCACGCTACCTTGATTTCAGCTTTCCTGAAAAGAGTTTCAATCTGGAGTTTTTCAAGGGAACTTGATCTCCCATTCTGAAAATTCATTGCTAAATGTTCTTGTCATGCCATTTCTTTGTCCTTTCATTGTGGATGGATGCATTTTCATAGGCTTTTCTTATAAATTCTTCCAATTCATGAAGCTACAATATTCTTGTTTTCCAAGCCTTTTCTAGATTCATGTTCAAATTCTCCAGTGCCCAATATTCTTGTTCCCCTAGCGTTTTCTAGATCCATGTAGAAGCTTTTTCTTTTGTTGATAAATAAAGTCGGGATCCACATAGTGACTAGCTAAATAGTTGACAATGTCTGCATACCATAGTGCTTGCTCACCTACAATAATTGCTCATCTCGAAATATTTCATTGATCTCCAACTTATTTGACTCTTTTGCCTATTCTAACCTCGATAAGTAATTTGCTACATGATTTTCTATTCCCGTTTTGTTAAGATGAGGTTACGACTCTCGCTATTACCTTCACATAATCAGCAGCATTCCTACGATTTCCCGTCTTTTTATTTCCTTAGTTGTTAATGGATAGTTTGATAGCTTCAATATTTAATGTATTTATTATTAACGAGTCACTTCTATTGCGAAATATTACTTATGCACATCTTCGTGCTGAGATTTTTTCTCAATACATTATTATATTTAGTATATGGTGTATGGTGCTTTTTGTGGTGATAATCTTTTGGGTTATGATTTAATTAAAAACTTCCTAGGGCTAAGAATCAATTTGAAATATTTATAAGGGATAATAGGATCCAAGTCTTTTAACGAACAGTTACCACGTTCTTAGTAGTTTTATTGAAATTTTGATTATAAACACCACTAAATGGAGAATCTTTCTGAAAGATGGCATGTTTCCATGTCAAAGTATAGCCGACACCATACGTGGACATACTAAATCTGCCCAAATTTTGATTCATGCTAAAAAAATTAGAGATGTGAATTCTTGTTAGTCTTAGAACAGCCGCTACACAGTAAAACAATAACAAAACAAACAGTAACAGTAACAGTTAGAGATGTTTTGTTGATTTAGTAAAATGTGGACATACTTGTCAACATCGTCAATGATTCTAAAATTTCAATATGCAAATATGTTGATGCAAATGGAGATTTTGGGTAGCGTTTAGTTATTTGATGTAATTTTTTAAGAGAGCCTAGCTAAATTGTTGATCCCTTTCTAACTTCGAAGCAAGTTGAGTGGAGACAAAATGCAAAAGAGCTTCACTTTTCAAAAGTATTAAAAAAAGATTGGTTTATATCAACATTTCGGTTTACCCAGCCCTTCCCTTGCCCCTTTAGACCTTCTCTCCCTCCTTTATTTCATCTTCCGTTATTGTTCTTTATTTGTTGAGCCTTCTGTTTTCCCTTTTAATTATCCAGGAGTAATGCTCTTATAATCGGNGCCTAGCTAAATTGTTGATCCCTTTCTAACTTCGAAGCAAGTTGAGTGGAGACAAAATGCAAAAGAGCTTCACTTTTCAAAAGTATTAAAAAAAGATTGGTTTATATCAACATTTCGGTTTACCCAGCCCTTCCCTTGCCCCTTTAGACCTTCTCTCCCTCCTTTATTTCATCTTCCGTTATTGTTCTTTATTTGTTGAGCCTTCTGTTTTCCCTTTTAATTATCCAGGAGTAATGCTCTTATAATCGGGGGAAGTTGGGGATGAAAGGAAAAGGGAATCTGAGGTGAAGGGCCCGTTAATGAAGATCATGAGTGGGAAAAAGACATTTGTTGTCTAAAGTTAAATTTTTTTATGGGAAAAAAAAAAAAAAAAGGAGATTGGCTGTTTTGAAAAAACATCTTTATTCTGGGAAGAATATCAAATTCAATCTTTTAAAAAAAAAACAGTTGTTACACCTAAAAGAAAAATATATAACTACTTCTGAAAAACTCACCTGAGGATTGCTGGAAGCAGAGGGTTTGCAAAAACTTATAAGCAGAAAATGGTGTCAGATGATCACAGGCAGGAGCCACGACTAGACTACAAAAAAATTTAAGCTGAGATAATATGTGAAAAATGAAGTTCCACATATAATCTTATTTTTCAATAATAAAAATGATTTTCGGAGCCATAAAAATCAAATTGGGGAGGCATAGCCCGTGGTCGTTTAATCTCATTCTCATTTACCTTAGCTGGCACTTGGATTCTATCATTAATGCTTTTAGTTACAATTTCTTTTGGACATATTATTTATAAATATTTATGTAAGACACTTTAAATATGATTTCACTTCAAGTTTTCAAAATACTTCAATTTTAAATTTTGTTTCATCACTTGATTTCATTATTTTGTTAATAAAATTTTAAATTTTGTTTAGTCAATATGGCAGTAGATTTCGTACATATTGTGATATTATAAACAATACCACATAAAATGATGTCAAAATCACTGGTATCAATACTCGTTGTTCGGACAAACATAGAAAATAAATTATAAAATGAAGTACACTTGTTTTGTATCAAATTCGGATACTAAAACACAAGAGAGATGATTTTATTTATTTTAAGTTATTCTACTAATTATCTAAATGTGTTGGACTTGTGGATTCGCCTATTGATTTTCTATTTCCAATTCTCAACTTATACAACTCAGTTTGATTTATGTATTGATTGCAATCAATAATCATTTATTATCTAACTATCTCTTTCGAGTAAGCTAAACATGTTTTAAGCATGACATTATCATATTCCAGTTCGGGATTCTTTAGCAAAGTAATGCACTAATGTGATATAATATGACCTTGAATCCCGTGCTTTGAATTTTCAATCCTTTGATGTTAATTCACCTTTGATCCATTGCTAGTTGTATTCTCTATGATATAATATGACATTATACGTTTCTTGCCTCAATAATTATTTAAATAAATAGCAGCTAAAAGTTGTTTCCATAAAGAGTGGTGATCAGATAAGGAAACTAGTCGGTTGACAATTTTTTTTCATTTTTTTACCAATCATCCATGTGCATCATTCATCTGCTTTGCTTTTGGGTCGCGTACGTGCCATTTCCCACCTTTCTTGTACTTTCAATTATTTGTCTTCCATTTGCATCCAATTGAGACTCAACATTCTTTCATTACCAATATGAGGTTCGAATCAAATTTTGAATATTTGCATTTTGCTCCATAAACTTTAGAATTTTTTCTCTTTTGCTCCTCTTTATACTTTCATCCAATTTCCATTTCAATTATCGAGCTTCACTTAACAAGCTATATATAAAGAAAGATTAATTCATCATTCATCATAAGAAGCCTCAAATATCCTAATTTATTGGACTAGAAAAGTGTATAAATTACACTTATCAAACACCCCCCAAACATAAACATTTGTTTTTTCCTCGAACAAAATTATAGCCTATCTCAAAATCAAACTTTTATAAATATTTGGTTATATAACCTATCGTTTGTCTCATGATTGAAATTGTTGTGTCAAATCTAAGAACAACTTCAAAATTACAATGTCAATCAATCTTTACTTATCCAAACTCAAATCAAGCTCCTCAACGATCAAATATCTCATTTTCTTCTCTTGTAAGATATACGACCCCAATCTTATTGTCTTGTCTCTCATTCGTAAGGTGTAATCTTAAGGTTGAATTCATAAACTAGTCCTCATCCTCTCTAGTTTGGATAGATGTTACTAATTTCAAGTCAACATCTGTACAACACATGGATTCTCCTATACTTTGATTTCTTAAATCTCTAGGAATTAACTAGACTAATAGTCTCTTGTAAAAAGTTTACTCATCTCAATTAAGTTTTTCATCATACTCTTTTATAGTTGCTTTTCTTCTTCTGTTTCATGCATAAGCTTTGATCCCTTATTTAGTTTTCTTTCTGAAATTTTCAATGTGTCCTCATTGTGATCTTTTCTAGGTTAGGTTTCACTCATGAATCATGGTAGTTTTTTTTCCTTTTTTATGCAATGATTAGTTTATCCCTTATTAAACATCTCATTCTCAAGAATTGGTCGTCTAACTTAAGATTTTTGCCTAATCTTCATTTTATTGTCTTCACACAATCCACATAAAAAATTAAATGCATGGAATCTCCATTCATCTCAACATCTTCTTACAAATGTTCATTTATCCCCGAACTATATTTAAAATGGTTAAATGATGTATAATGAAGTGGTTGGTTGGGTTTAGCATCTTAGTTTCACTATTTTCAACCTCTTTAAACATATGAATCAAATTACACCTTCATGATGCAAAACATAGATCTTGTAAGCAAAGAATATCAAATTTTAAAAGGATGAGCACAAATTCATAGCCTACACGTGGTTTCAAATACACGTGGTTTCAAATATACATGTCATAGTTGGCATCACAAAAGCACGCAAAATAAACAGTAAAACTCAAAAGAAAATCTTTCTTTTATACATCATATGTACACAAAAACAATAAAAATTGTGTATACTTGATGGTTTTCCACCCCAAACCTATAATAGACATTGCCCTCGATATCTCAATGTATAACTATAAATATGAAAATATAAGAGCAAATAAAGGAAACCTCGAAAGGTCTAAAGAAGAAGGTGGATGAGTTGGAGGCAAGCGCGTTAGAATCTCCCTAGTCATCACATACATTTTATTGATAGGAATGTGCATACCATCAAGTTTTACTGTGCATCTATCTAGGTTGCGGTGAACAAGTGGCCAAGTAAATGAACATATATGCAGGATAATCAAGGAACCAGTGTAAACTGATTATGCTCAACTTGTGACGGGTGGCCAAGCATCGGCTCTCCCGTATAAAAATTGTACGACTAAGGGCATGTTGTAGTCTAAAGGTAGTGGGACAATGTCATCTCTAGTCAACTCAAAGTTGTTGTCAATCAACTTTCGCTTGAAGATTATCCATTTGTACTGCACCAAAGTATGACGCCTATGTTATGGACCAAGGGCGTCAATTTCCTTGTCGAAGTTTGCAAGGAACTCCTATACGAGAATAGTGAAAATGGGGTGTGGCTCTGATGGATCAAGTGCGCCAGCTCAAATTGCTTAAAATCTTCTAAAATCACTTATCTATGGAGCTTAATTTTTCATTTAGAAAGCACGATCTCAAACCTTTCCCGATGCAGTTGTGATATAAACCTTCTCATACCATTGTCATCGACAAGCGTGCGTGCGTTAGAAATAGTGCCAGTCGCCTTTCACCTATCCTTTGAGGTGTTACGTCCATCATTTCTCTTCCATACCATTTCCGATCAAAATTATGATGAATTTAAATACTAGTGACACACAAACGCACGCACGCGCAAACACACGCACACACACTACCCATGAACTAGCTAACCCCATTCTCCATCAAACATGCAAAATAAACCACCCAAATTCCATGAAATCACGAAAATAATTGAAATGTGAAAAAATGTCGAAAGTTAGAAATGTACCTTGATTTTTATGAGTTTGATTGATAAAATGGTTTGAATCTTGCAATGATGTTTGTGTGTACTTAATATTCAAGGCCCGAGGGAAATGAAGGTGAAATTTGATGCAATTTGCCAATTTTGGAGAGAATGGCGAAATGAGGCCGAAAAAAACAGTTTATGAATATGTGATTTTACGTGTGGTGCAATGCCTGAGAATAGAAAGAGCCTTGTAGGGTTGGTTAAGTAATTAGGTGCCTTACACAGGTAAGGCACGCATGCCCATGTGTGTGCATCATACATGGAGAAAATCAGATCCAACCCCAAATCTCGATTTTCGTGTAAAACTTGTTCAAAAGACCACAAAGGATGTAAAACATGTAAATTGTTTTAAACTCAACCTCACTCCCTAAAAAAAAAAAAAAACTTTTGGTCTAGTTTGGCTTTAAAATCTCCTTTTTGATCCCCAAAGACACTACTTTTCACACTAAATCACCATTATATACTTTTTAACTCCCGAATGTCATGCAAAACACATAAAAAACTTCAGAGAATGCACTCATGACCTTAATGACCTGAATAATGGATGAAGATACCTAAACTACTTGTAACACACAACAGTTATAAAATGTCTATTCTAATGCAAATAAAGCTGAATAAATAAAAAGAAAGAGAATTTGGCTACTTCCTAATAAGTGCTTGATTTTGTTGTTTATGATACTTTGGATTTTCGAATAGCACGATTGTCTTCATTGGCATAATCACTACCCAATAAACCTTTAAATGTTGCCTATTGACCTCAAATCTTCGCACATGATATTGAGATACTGCTTTTACTATGTCAAAAGGAATTACACCCATTACAGTGAATGGGCCTAATGACTTTGGCCTTAACTTGCCTGGAAAGAGTTTGAGACGAGAGTTGAATATAAGACCATGCTTACGAACCTCAAACTCCTTTTCTTTGACGTGCCTATCATGCAATCTTTTTGTCTTTTCTTTGTATAAATTGGCATTCTCATAAGCCTCCAATCTAAACTCATCAAGTTCATTAAGTTGAAGGATTCTCTTCTTCATGATTGACTTCATATCAAAATTCAGCATGTGTGTATCCCAATATGCTTTGTACTCAAGCTCAACTCGCAAATGACTTGCTTTCCTAAATAACAATTGATATGGAGAATACATAGCTTTTATCCCTTTGTGCTCTTGGCTACGCGATTCTTTGTGGTTCTCCCTTGTGTCTTTTGGTTGAGCTTCACGGCAACCATTATTGGTGTATGTCACTGGCTGTGTGACCTTTGGTAGCTCCTGTTTACTCATTGCCTTTCGACCTTCTTCGTGGCTGCATTTTTACCTTGTTCCTCCGTGCTTCCCGTTGTTGTTACTTGGTGAATCAAGTGGAATTCTTGGGTTGAATTGACCTTGTCGCCTTGGGTTTGTTGATTTGAGTCCCGTCAATCCATCTTTGATTGCGAACGTGAATTTGAAAGGGAAGTGTTATTCTTGCATTTTCCGTTTGATTAATTCGATTTCTAGTTTTGGTTATTGATAATTAACTTTGTGTTTGATTATTTCTACTTGTTAGGAATCATATTTCTACGCCTTGCATATGATGGAAAGAAAGGGTCATCCCCCGCAAGGGATTGCTTCAAGTTAACTAAATATTTTGCTAAGAAAATCAAGAGAATATTACTAATCTAAACAAATGAGGTGATATTCAATAAACTAATCTAATGACCCATAAAATGTTACTTCCAAGGTTAATTCTTATCTGGAGAGGGTTGGATTGTTCTGAATTTAAATACAAACGGAATAAATAAATTCACTTAAATAAATAAATAAATTCAAATTATGTAGATCAAAGAATCAAATTAATCAAACACGATTAAGGGGTTTTTCTTCACCGCTGAGATTTTATACCTTTAAAAAATATCCATTCTTTGACAACTACTAGTTCAATTATATCCTTATATTCTTACTTATTCAATGAATAAAACAAGATCTTTACCCAATCATTTTTCCCGAACAACCTAATCCCAATAAGTGAGACACATAAATCATAATTCATATTTAAAATTTAGGAATTCTTGACGTACACGAGAAGAAATAGGGATTATAAACCGAACTTAGGTGGTCATAATAATCCTAGTACATAATCATAACATGCATAGGGACACAAGGTATTAAGAACTATACTTCGCTTATATAATTCTCATGCATAGTGTTACTAAACTCCGGTTCATTGAATTTAAATATATAGGACCCATATCATATTCATAAATCGAATTCTGTATTTTAAAGTATGAAAAATGATTTAATATACAAAATATGACTATAGATACCTTGATAATTTGAAGAGAATCGTAGTGAATATGTAGAGGAGAATTTAACTTTTTCAATGAAGTGACAGTTTGTGGGTTTTTATGTGGTATATATAGGTACATAAAGAGGTACCAGAAAGGAAAATTTCATAATGATATCCCTATATTGTACACTAAAACATGTAATACGTTATAATAGTTATACATAGTATATAAAATTCATAATATATGGTAGTTTACTTATTTAAAAAGGAATATTTCTAACTTATCTTTTGTATATATGGAAATTTACGTAATTATAGTAATTATATAATTTGAATCAATCAATCATAAATTTATATAATTATATACCTATACGTAATTATAGTAATAATATAATTTCAATCAATCATAATAATATATAATTATATAAATATATAGAAATGTAAAATTATAGTAATCATAAAATTCATAGCAATCAATCATAATTATACATACATAAACGCACTTACTTGTAGTAATACTATAATTGAAATCGAACGATAATTATATAAAATACATGCATAGACGCACTTAATTATAGTAACACTATAATTTAAATCAATCAATCATAATTATAATTATAGTAACACTATAATTGAAATGAATAAATCATAATTATATATAATTAAACATATATAGACGTATATAATAGTAGTAATACTATATTTGAAATCGATCAACCATAATTATATATAATTATACACACACACACACACACGTAATTATAGTAATACCACACACACACACACTCTCTCTCTCACTCACTCACTCTTATAACCATAAATATTATAGTTTATGAATTGCAGTTGTAACTATTGGTCGAAATGCAATTTTTGCACTAATTAACTATTCAGTGGATGTATTGATGAATATTTATATTGTATTTCAATCTAGCTAGCATAATGATACTATGTTTCAATCACTAAATTTGCTAACTGTTTCATGCACCTTTATACTTGGTATTTGAGTTGTTGATTTCACGAAAGAGGTTTGAAGAGGAAAGCAGGCATTGATTGAGTCAGTCGGGTTTTTGGTAGTAGTTTTACTTTGACTTGTAATGATTAATTTTGTCACAGAATGCCAAATGAAGAGTTTGTTAGGTTTTACTGTATTGGCATGACTTTAGACAAAATTAATGTTAATGAAAGAGTTATAAAAATCAAGGTATCCATTGGGATGTTGTATAGAAGAATTATGAGTCATTGGATTCAAGTACGGAATACGAAGAAAAAGTTGTCGGAATTATGCTAGCTTGCCACCAAACTGATTTTTGAACGTCTAAAACAGAAGCATTGTTGCCAGCCTACCGCCAGCCTATTGCTCGAGAAGCGCACCTATCGTTCACCCACAATTGAACGATGGTGGTATCCAGAAAGCCCTAGTTCGCGATTTTAAAAGTTATATATATTGTTACTACACCCAATACCTCTATACTATAAATATACAAGCCTCACTTCGTAAAAATGGCGGTTTATCATAATATTCTACCTAAAGAACATATTTTGGAGATCCTATAA
>CAIGRK010275855.1:0-20163 GCA_903798315.1 Fraxinus greggii | reverse complement strand
TTCTTCTTCTTCTCCTCCTTTTTTGATAATAGTATGCGACCCACTATCATGATGGCAATATGAAGGAAAAAAATTAAAAAAAAATTATTCATCTACTCCAACAAATTCCTTGACCCTATGCTAAAATAACGTGCTTCACTATCGTCGTTGTAGCCATAGTACAACTCTTTTGACCTATCAAGTAAACACTTTTAATTGTAATTTGAAAATATTTATACATAACTCGATCGTAAACTGTAAAAATAAAAAGTCTATTTTCTCCCTCACCCTAAGCAAAAAAAAAAAAAAAATTACAATAATGTAACTCTAAGATCAACGAAGAAAGGGTATTTATTCAAATAGCATTCACTTCTACTAACAAAATTAACTATNAGTACTTGGCAGGGATGAGAGCAAGGTAAGAAAGAGCAGAGGGCAAAATCTGAACAACAATGTGACCACCCACTAATACCACCGTAAGACCCTTGCACAGCCGTGTGAATCCTGTATACATACTCATCGTACCCTAACCAAAAAAAAAAAAAAAATTACAATAATGTAACTCTAAGATCAACGAAGAAAGGGTATTTATTCAAATAGCATTCACTTCTACTAACAAAATTAACTATGTAAACATGGAACAGTGATGAAGAGGCACCAACTACAATGGTATCTGTTGTGGTGGTAATATAATGATCCTAAATCTAATGAAGTTTGTTAATTGGGACTAACTGTACACCTTAAGAAAGATCGATGACCAATTTACTCTTTTGCAAGTTGAAAACTATCTGAAACTCGAACAAAATTTTAGAGAGTAGTAGTGCAAAATTTTCAATTCACTTTCTCATCGTCACCTCCTTCCCCAACCCCATCCCCTCGTCTCCAAGCCCCTATCCCGACCCCTTGCTCCCACTTATTGGTTATTAAATCACCCCAACCCCTTGCTCCCACTTATTGGTTATTAAATCACCCCATCTCGCACTCACATACAATTGCAACCTTTCGTCCCCTCAGCACATTGTATCTCATATTCTTCTATATCACGTCATCCCGCGCCCTCTCCCACTTACTCCCCATGTCTTTTCCTTGAGAATCTCGAGCTTAGAAGTAAACAAGAAGTAAAAAGAAAAACATGGGGTATAAAACTATAGAGTTAAAAATGAAACTCCACGCCTTTTCTTGTGGTGCTCGAAAAAGCCTCGCCTTCGAGGCTCAAGTCAAAGTGTCACGTAGCAAACTACGTAGACACAAAAGTCAACGAAGACCCAAAGGTCAAAAGTGAAGAAATCGTATAAATGGCTGAAGCCCTTAATCTGAAGCGCCGTATAAAAGATGGAAGAAGCCGAATAAGTCAAAGTGTCACGTAGCAAACTACGTAGACACAAAAGTCAACGAAGACCCAAAGGTCAAAAGTGAAGAAATCGTATAAATGGCTGAAGCCCTTAATCTGAAGCGCTGTATAAAAGATGGAAGAAGCCGAAGCTCTTCACGAGAAGAACCTTCTCCCAAGGCCCTTGATCCACCTTGAAGCTCGTGAACCTGAAGTTGTCTCTTGCAAGATCGTTAGGCAATCTTTAGAAATGATTTATGTAACATTTGTAATTAAGAATGTCAGGTGTATCAGCATATTGTATAGGACGATGATCTATTGTCAATGTACTTATTGTATGATAGATAGTGATGTGAAGCCTCAGTTAAGGAGATGAGGTCACGTGGTTCTGAGACACCACGTCGGTCAAAACACTATAAATGGAACCTTTTTGTAACTAAAAGGGGGTTGGATCCTAGGTTTTTAAACTCTTAAACCCTTGATGATAAATGATCTTGCGAAATTCTATACATATCATCTATTTTTGCCCCTCACATATATTTTCGTTTGAACTTTTACTTGGTTTCCATTAGCATTCAATTGATGATTATTGTTAGCGCAATTACCCTCGTTTCATCCACCGGAGCTAGAACATTTTTGTTTCTCGCCGTATAGCATCTTCCGCGTTCACGCTTGTTCACCGATTTTCCGGCCAAAACGCGCCGGAATTTGCTTGAGTTTGCAGGAGTGGCCCGACTTCTGTTGTCCACGTAAGAGTCACGTTTTTCGGAATCAACAGAATAGTCTCTTTTACGCATTTGCTTTTGTTAAACCATCTCAGAGAACTAACTATATATACCCCAAAACACTACCTTTGTTTTTCATTCTCATCTTGCATTATAACATATATTTCATTCAATCATGTTATAAGTACAAGGTTTTTTCACAGATTTTGTACAGGAAGTCGGTCTTCCTTACAAAATCTGTGAAAAAAGTCCCGTACTTGAAAAATTACTCTACTTCATTTGAAATGAGAATAACAATGAGAGTTCAAGATTTTTTCCAATAGGCGAA
The DNA here is from genome assembly GCA_903798315.1 of Fraxinus greggii. Taxonomy (NCBI): domain Eukaryota; kingdom Viridiplantae; phylum Streptophyta; class Magnoliopsida; order Lamiales; family Oleaceae; genus Fraxinus; species Fraxinus greggii. Next base: position 17,801 of record CAIGRK010275855.1, on the reverse strand, counting down.
TCTGCTCAAGAGAAGGGGTATTCTCATGTCCATGAATGCTATAAAGTGCAGCCTTTCGATGGGCCTCGTCCCGACATGAAGATTGCGGACATCCCAGTTATCCACTTGGAAGGGATGTGTGATAATCCTACTCATCGAATAAAGGTTGTAGAAGACATTGGAAATGCTTGCAAACATAGTGGCTTCTTTTAAGTAAGTTTAAATTCATCATTAAAAATTTCCACGATTAGCATGTATTACGTGTTTAATGGCGGTTTAGTTTAAAATTTTAATGCCAACGAATATAAATCATGGGATATCCCAGCCAATACTTGATGGAGATATTTCTGCCGCCGCTCGTTTTTTCGACTTGCCAACTAAAGAGAAGGCTCAACTCATGTCTAATGAAATGCAAATTAAAAGCCCGTTAGATATGGCACGAGCATACAATATGGACTGGACAAGGTTCAATTTTGGAGGGTCTTTCTCAAACACTATGCACATCCTTTGAAGGAATGGGTACATTTGTGGCCCGACAATCCATCTGAATACAGGTAATTGGTTTATAAACTATTAAAATCTTGTTTCGTTATTGTGTGTAGGGAGTATAGTTACTCTTTGAGTTGCTCACACTCAGACAAATAGCCACCACAGCCAACCCAGAATTTTAGTTGCCACTTGCCCAAATGACTTTTTGTTTAAAACCACTGGATCTGATGTAATCTGTATCTAACTACTAGTTCAAATTCATTGTCTCCGGTCCCTTTTTGATCATCAACTATCTATACATTTATGACAAGTTTAGACACCAAAGTTACATAGACAGTGACAAATATGTTTCTAGTTGACAATAAATCATTTTTTAAACCAATTTTGGGAACTAGCATGAGTTTGATTTCATTATTGTGAAATTACGCGTGACACGGATTTTTTCAAGTATTCACGCATGTAATATAAGAAGGGAGTCCGTGACAAAATGCTTTGTCCCGCCTACACGAATGTGAAACAATATATAGTATAGGAAGATTTTACTTTGTTGCATACATCGTTTGTATGTTTTGTACCTATTGGATGTTATTATGACAGACAGAAAATGGGAGACTATGCAGTGGCAGTGCAAAAACTGGCTGTAGATATCATGGGGGCCATAACAGAAAGCCTGGGACTAGGTCCAACATACTTGACCACAAAACTTGATGATGGAATGCAAGTAATGGTTGTTAACTTCTATCCACGATGTTCAAACCCGGAACTTGCATTAGGCCTTCCGCCGCATACCGACTACACCTGCATAACAATTGTCCTCCAAAACTCAGCCGACGGCCTTGAAATACGTGACTCAGGAGACGGATCGTGGAGGTTAATTCCGCAAATTCGTAGTGCCCTACAAGTCAATGTTGGGGATTATCTTGAAGTTTTAAGTAATGAAAAGACTATAATATCAATTGCTAGTTTACATAGTTTGGGGATGGATGTGAAAATGGAGACTGCAAAAGAGCTCGTGGATGAAGAGCACCCAAAGGGATATAAAGTAGTTTCAATGACTTCTTGGATTTCATTTCCAAGAATAATCAGAAGAAAAGAGTTTTCTCTTGACACTCAAGATTCAAAAGTAGATTTCAACAGCTAAAAAGAAAGAGTTTATAAGTATGTGTTCTTGTTTTCTGCTGTCTTTCATCTTCTACTAATATAACAGTATCGACTTGTTCGGTAAGATAGACTATACACTAATAAACAATAGAAAGTAATAGAAGTTCTTATACCGTCGAGTGCTACATGCCGAACATGTCAAGTCTATCGTTATATGTTGTAGTTTCTCTTTAGGTTCTTGTTGTGGTTCAGGATATAGTGTGTATTTTGTTTTCGAAATATATATTGGTTCTTTAATGTGTTTTCAACTCAATCATTGAATATCTGATGGAATTTGATTTCTCCAAGCATGTTCTATCACATCACAAATTTACTTCTTTAAATTTATTTAAGTCACACTCAAGAAAAATTCACTAGTGTCAAGTAGTTTGATAGGAAAAAGTTACACGTGATAATACCTAGTAAAGATTAAATTTAAATAAATATATGTATGCCATCAATAACAATTAAACCACTAGATAAGATGAGAAGAGGAAAAATATAAAATGTTATAATTATTAATTAGGCAAGCTGATGGTATGTTGACAGGTGTTTCTCCACCAATCCAACGTGTGTCAAACAAACCCTAAAGAGAGCAGATCATAGATTTTATCCAGATTTCTATTTATAGAAATGATTCTTACACATTTGGATTTAGTCCAAAAATACACATATGCTGATGCATATCAGCCTAATGTCTACCACACATTTCACAAAGGAATTGGCAACAAACACAAGAACAGTCAACATCCATAACAATCTTTCAGTGATTTCGGCTATCAACTAGTGTTCTCTCTCTCTCTTTTTCAATTTTCTTGTCACTCTTTTCGACCATTTTTTCCCCATTCTTGATAGCATTGGAAACAAAAAATAATAAGCTGCCTTGTTCGCAATAAATTTAGAGCAGTTTCATAAAAAAAAAATGTATAGATCAGCAAGCACGAATCGAGTTACAGATGATCGCTACAATTACCATTTATCCCCTTCCCCAAGCTCTTCAAAGGGTTCATCTCCGGCTCTAAGAACACTATCACTGGAAACTAGTGAGCTGCCTGTATATGAACCACTCTCTGAGGCAGCTAAGAAGGAGAGAGCTCGCACCAAGTTTGCAGAAAACGCCATTCATATCATACCTGTTGTGCTTCTCTTGTGTGCATTCATTCTCTGGTTCTTTTCTAATCCAGGTAATTTAAAGTTTTCTCTAAATTTCTTTTCTAAGGCTTATGGTATTATTTTGTTCACTACGCAAAAATAGGATTTCCACGAGTCCATCCCAAGGGATAAATTTTTCTCATGAATATATCTCATCTAAAAGCTTAAATTGTTAGAATAAACAACAGTTTCAATATATAATGAAGTTAAATGTACCTGTGATAGATTATTTTTACTTTGGACCACAGACATTGACGTACCCGTGAAAGAAAATGCCATTGCTGCGAAAATCGAAGGCTTGACACTTGAAGGGGAGGTTGATAGTGATGGTACAGGTCAATTGCCTATGGAGTTGGGGGATTTTGATTCAGCAAAGATAGAAGATACTAAAAAATCCATTTCAGACATTATCAGATCATTATGAGGCTTATGTATTTTCTCTTTTCAGCACTATAAATTAATTCCCATTTATTGCTCTTTTTTTGGTTCCATTTTGTAATAGAATTCCAGTGATGCTGTTACAGATATGTAATAGATTTCCATAACATGCCACCATTTTTTATGCACTCTGTGACGCTGTCCCTTTTTTTTAACATTTGATAAAATAATAAATCACATCATTTGCTTTGGTCACATGAAGATTGTCGTTTTTAAGTATCTTACGAAAAATAAAGCGCAAAAAAATTGTGAATCCGTATTAGGTTAAGGGTCAAAATGTGGTCTCATTTAAAATTTTGTGTTAGATCAACCTACACGTCCGATAAGAGTAATCTAAAACCCCACAAGAATTAGCAAAACAATCAAGAGTAGAGGGTCATAATACTTGAGTCACTTTGTTGTTCAAATATTGAAAAAATCAGCAAAAAATTTTAGTTACCTCGTGTTGGTGCATTTTAATATTAAAAATTCATTCATTATATTTTCTTTTAATAGGTTTTTAGGTCTTGGGAGTTAGAAAAGCGAAGAGGTTGGAAGTTTGAAAAGTGGAAGGTAAAAAGATTCATGTGTTTAGACATCTTTTATTTTAGGTGGCCTATTTTTACCTATAAATAGGACCATTTCAAGGTCATTCATCGCCACCACAATCACGATTCTTTTAGCTTTTCTCCTTACATTATCACTCATTTTCCTTGAGAAATTATTAAGCAAAGAATGATGTTTCTTCTAGTGGATCTTTGAGCTCAACTACTTGTGTGCAGAGTTTGTTTGAGTCATATGACGAATAGTCGGAATGCTATATCATAGAGGGGACAAGTCATAGAGAAGTTCTATTGCATCGTGTTTTAGGCTTTGCCAACCGCAAATGGCTTGAATCTCTTTAAAGAGATTGAGATGTCTGTGCCTCAGTCCGTCCGATTTTGTTATCTTCCTATTCATTTTGCAACTCAATTTTTTTTATTATTAAAACTTCACCAACAATTTTAAGGAAGATTCGAACAAATGGAGTTAGCAACAGAAAAACATGTTGACAATGTCAGAGATCTCAACAAGCCCTTTCATTTTAAAGGAGCTCATTTTAAGAGGTGGAAGAGGAAAATTCTATTTTACATCAGTCTTTTCGAAGCCTCCTACATCATCACTCAGAATAATCCAAACAAGATCTCTATCAGCAATATGAATGAAGAGGAACTCCAAGCTCATCAAGGGAAGATAGAAAAATTTAATAGAGATGAGTATAATTGTCGGTGTTATATCTTAAGTTGCCTAGTGGATAATTTTTATGATAATTACAATACTATTTATTCCTCTGCAAAGAAAACGTGGAAAGCTTTACATAATAAATATGATATTGAGGTAGCTGGTCCAAAGAAATATGCTTCTAGTCACTTCTTTCACTATCAAATGGTGGATGGAAAATATGTGGCAGAACAAGAGTATGATTCTATTACTTTAATTCTTGTGTTCATTCTTTGAGTATAATTTATGAGACTACTCCACTATATTCACCTGCATCAAGTGCTTCTTCAATTCTTTGGTGTGAAATCATTTTAAATGCATGTTATGTGTTGAATAAGGTGCCCTACAAGAAAACAAAAATCACACATTTTGAGTCGTGGAAAAGGTACTAGTCAAACTTGGGATTTTTTAGGGCTTCGGCTGTTTCGCTTTTATAAGGCTAATAGTCCTAAAATACCAAAATTGGGTGTTAGTACTACCTGCTACCACTTGTGTTTTTTTTTTAAATGCACTAAACTGTACAGTCTACAGATTTTTAGATATTAAAAATAATATTATTTTTGAGTCGGGTGATGCTACTTTTTATGAAGATAAATTTCCTTTCAAAACCAAAACATAAAGTGGGTGAAGAATTAAGTCAAAATATTTTATCACAACCAAATTCTTCAACTCCTTTCTCGAACCAAGAAAATTTTCAAATTGAACCTCGAAGGAGTAAAAGAGCTAGAGTTGAAAAAGATTTTGGCCCTGACTACTATGTTTTCAATACTGAGGAGACTCCACTTTCTTTACAAGATTCTTTTATTTCAGCCGATGCTGTATTTTGAAAAGATGCTATAAATGATAAGATAGATTGTAAACTCCAACAACATTTGAAAATTGGTAGAATTACCACAAGATTGTACAACTATTGGTTGCAACAGGGTCCTTAGAAAGAAATATAAAATAGATGGTACAGTCAATATATTCAAAGCTAAACTTGTTGCAAAAGAAATTAAAAAAAATCCAACCTTGATTTTTTTGATATTTTTTCTCCGGTAACTAGAGTCACATCCATTAGATTGTTGATTGCACTGGCTGCAATTTATAATATTGAAATTTATTAGATGGATGTAAAAATTGCCTTTTTGAATGGAAATCTAGATGATGAAATTTATATGGATCAACCCAAAAGCTTTCTAGAGCCTGGACATGAAAGCAATGTGTGTAAGCTGAATAAATCCATATATGACTTAAAACATGTATCGAAGCAGTGACATGAAAAGTTTGATTCTTGCATGATTAAAAATGATTTTAAAACCAACGAGTGTGATAAGTGCATATATTGCAAATCTTCTGAAAATTCACATGTCATTTTTAGTCTCTATGTGAATGATTTGTTGATATTTGGTTCAAATTTGTATGTTATAAATGAGATAAAAAGCATACTTTGTAACCATTTTGATATGAAAGATTTTGGTGAGGCTAATTTCATTTTTGGTATGAAAATCAAAAAAACAGGTGATGACATTTTTCTTGATTAATAGCATTATTTTGATAGAATTTTGAAAAAATAAAATCATTATGATTGCAAGCATGTCACTACTCCTTTTGATTCTGATGTTCACTTATTACCTGTGAATAATGAAAATGATGTGATTAATTAAAAGGAATATGCTAGCATAATTGGAAGCTTGCATCATGCAACTGATTGTATTAGACATGATATTGCATATGTAGTAGGAATACTTAGTAGATTTACTAGCAATTCAGGAATGGATCATTCGCATGCCATAGATCATTTAATGAAATATTTATCAGGTACCAAAAATTATGGCTTGTTTTATAAAATGTATCCCATTGTACTTGAAGGATTCAATGATGCCGATTGAAATACTTGATTAGGATATGCTTTCTCTACCACTGGTTATATTTTTACATTAGGTGATGGTGCTATATGTTGAAAATCTAAGAAACAAACCATTATTGCTAACTCAACTATAGAAGCAAAGCTTATAGCTTTGGCATCTGCAAGTGAGGAAGCAAATTGGTTAAGGGATTTATTATGTGAAATTCTATTGTGGGAAAAACTAGTTCTATCCGTGTTAATTCATTGTGAAAGTACTGCAGCAATTGGTAGAGTACAATATCTTTATTATAACGATAAATCCAGACTTATCAGGACAAAATGTAGTATTGTGAGATCTTATCTAAGTAATGGCATCATAAATGTTGATTACATGAAATCTTGTAATAAACTTACAGATCCATTAACAGAGATCTTGTTAAAAGAAAGGGTCTGGAGCACATCGATGGGAATAAGATTGAAGCATATATAAACAAGGGCCACATATGAAGATACCCAACCCGAAGATTAGAGATCATGAGAACTTGGTTCAATGGGAAAAACAAATCATATGGCGGTCGCAAGAAGTGCACTATCTATTTATTTGTCTTACTATTATCATCCATATGGAGTGAGTGCATTTATCTTGTAATGCTTTTAGAGGATGAGTTCTCTTCAAAAAAAAAAAAAAACTCTTAATGAGATTCATAGCACTTATGAGTGGGGTGCAAATATTATAGGAGCATTCTTGATAGATTTCACCTATGTGAGTGTGAGGTGGGGTCGCTTCCTATCAGAATTAGGCTTATTTTCAAATACGCTTGTGAAGTTGGAACCAGCACATGGCCGTAAAGTGCTAGCTATCAACATATGTATTATTATGTGTGGACAATATTTTTTTATTTCCCTTAAGTAATCATAGTTCAATGCTGAGCACAATATTGTCTCCAGAGTAAAGGTTTCTGTTTCACCAAGTGAAGGTTCAACGCAGAGCACACCTTCATGATGCATTATAGTCCCTATATGTCTGGTATTCATTCTATCTATTTTATATTAAATTGAGTTGGGGGAATGTTTGTGCATTTTAATATTAAAATTTCATTTGTTATATTTTCTTTTAATAGGTTTTTGTGAGTTAGGAAAGTCATGAGATTGGATGTTTGGAAAATGAAAGGTGACTAGGTACATGTGTTTATGACACTTCTTTATTTTTGGTGGCCGATTTTTACCTATAATAGGACCATTCCTTGATCATTCATCAACATCAAAACAATCAGGATCCTTTTAGCTTTCTTCCTCACATTATCACTCATTTTCGTTGAGAGATTATTGAGCAAAGAAGGGTATTTCTTTTAGTGGAGCTTTGAGCTTAACTACTTGTGTGGAGTTTGTTTGAGCCATACGACAAATAGTCGAGTTGTTGTATCCTGGAGAGGACAAGTCATGCAGAAGTTCTATTGCACCGAGTTTTAGGTTTTACCAACCTCAGAGGCCTTGAGTCTCCTTAAAGAGAGTGAGAAATCTACGCCTCAATCTATCTAATTTTGTTATCTTCCTATTAATTTCGTAACTCTATTCTTTAATTATTGAAATTTCATCAACACCTTGTTCGAAGGCCACCATTCGTGTTTAGAGATGACATATTGAGGACAAGTTCAGTAAGTAGTCATTTTCTAGGGTTCACGTGTAGGCTATACCTAACTATACTATTGTTTCGTCACGTTAATCCAAACACAAGTGATTATCAAGTAGAGCATTCGCATGTGCTAGGCATATGTATACCAGTAAGTGCTTCATCATATTGTGAGCTTCTACCTCTTATGAGCATGACCCTATTTTGGTCTGGGTTGAGGTCTTTGAAACAAATTTAGCAATGCCCTTGGCAAAGCCTTGTGAATGAGCTCAGACTGTGATTTACAAATTGAATGTGGGCCTAATATTACAAAAACTCATTTTAATGAAATAATGGGCATCAAACATGGGCTAAATATGAGACTAATGAACTCTCTGCACCCTTAGTCAAAGTATCAGCTAGATGGTTCCTCGTAGCTATCAATGGAGTATAAATGTCGGCATTGTTGATCTTTTCCTTTGTAAAAATGGCTATGAATTTTAAACCTTGCTTTGTTCGATCAAGTTACACCAGATTGTGAGGCATTGAAATTCCAGCTTTGTCATAATAGTCTCATGGATGTGGTACACTTGATGCCTAAATCTTTAATGATCCTTTATCTTGAACTCTTCTTATTTGATGGGCTTGAGGTGTCCCATTTTTCTCGATTCTAGGTAGTAGAAGTCAATATTGTCCTTCGTATTGTCAAAAACACTACTCTGAACAATGGTGTCAAACAGACCGTAGACGCTATCTTAAGGGTTACTCTAAAAAATAATTTTTTTAAAAGCAAGTTATCCAAGCACATTTTTAGATAAGAAGTAACATTTTATTTTTCAATATTTATACAAATTTTAATACGTAGTTTATGAGAATACACCATAATTATGATGAGCCCAAATTTGAGCACCATTTTAGAGAAAACAATGTAGTTTGAAATAGTAGTTTTTTGAGAATGTGTAGTTAAATAAGAAAAAATTCGATTTATGTGTAAAATTATTTTATTGAAAATGTATAGCTGAAAATGAATTTTTTAAAAAATGAGTTTTTGATAAAATTGGGCTCAAACAAGGGCACAATGTCTCACAGTCCAATAACATGTCGTCAATGATGTAAAAGCATAAAAGATGCTATAATTGTTGCTACTATTTGTAGGAAAGTTGAGATTTCATGTCAATAAATTAACCAATACTATAAATAAGTATGTATTTTCGAATCGTGATTGACCTAATAATTAATCATACTATTCGCAACTTTCTACCTAATTATCTTTGTCTTCTATCTAATTATCTTCGTCATAGGTAACGACATGAACTAATGTAGTGCATTTGCATGACTTGGGACAAACTAGTTCATCACCATCACACCAATATCATAAAAGATTAGATTTGTCTAGGGCTTAATATTCAAACCAAAATCAAAGCTTCAAAATTACATGTGACTAGGGCTACAAAACCCAAAAAAGAATTGGGCGGCCTATGTAATTTGAGAAAATATCAGGGGCCCTTTCGTCGAACTCCTCACCACCCGTCCGCTGTCGGCCATAATAAAGCGTCAAAAATTGGGATTTCTCATCTTACGTTATGTTATTTCGTCAGAAAAACAAAATTTCTTTTATTAACATTCTCTGCTTTAACCTGGTCAACTCCTCTGACGTCGACTCCATCTAGCGGTCAGAACATCGGCCGTCGGAAGGGGAATATTCCGGCTCTTCACTGTTGTATCAGCTCGAATCATGAATCCCGAATAGTAAATCACTCTTCTCTTAATATTCGAAATGGAAGAAAACGAAAGAAATGACACATTCTAGGGTTTCATAGAATTGAAAATTGTTTTATATTAGATTAATACATGATCAGATCCGCCGCGATTTTAATCCGAAATTGGCAGAGGCTGCTTAATTTTGGTTTTGATGTATTATCTTTATATTCGTGAATCTGTTTTATTGGAATTTAAAGACTGCATATTTGTTTTTGTGGGTTCGTTTTGTTAAATTGACGAAAAATTTCACGAATTTTAGCTGCATTTTTTGCTATTATTTACTGTTTCTCTTGTAGTTTTGCGTTTACTGGTCGATGAATTAGTTAATGCTTCAAATTTTAAAAGCAAAATTTAGAGATCCGATGCCCCTCCGTGGGCAAAAGATGTGCAAATATGAGTCGTCCTTCAAATTATGTGATTATAATTGTTTCTGTGACTTTCAGCTGGGTTAAATAAAGTTGGGTGATTGGGGGAGGTGGGTCATCTGAAACAGCAAGTAATTATCTTTTAACAACTTATTAATAAACAAAAATGAAATATTAATTTATTGAATTCACCCAGATCGGTTAATATCTCACAGATCCTAATCTCTATGCTTTCTCTGTGATGTAACCAGTACAACTTAATCTAAAGGAAAAAGTGAAAACCTAATCTCCTGGGGTATATTATCCGTTAAAACTTGTCTGCCTGATGTGGGAAGTTTTGATACTTTTTCAGCTATATTTGAAAAACCCTACGCATTTTTTTTTTCAATCTTTATGATATGGTATATTTTGTTTGACATTTGACTTTGTATCTTCCAGTGACTATTTGTTCAAACTTCTATTAATTGGAGATTCAGGTGTTGGCAAGTCATGTCTTCTCCTGAGATTTGCTGTAAGCCTTCATCTGTTGCTCAAATATGACTGTTGAAATAAATTCTGCAATGCTCTTAGATGTTAATTAGTTGTTCCTGCGAAGTTAGGATTTGGGCCTTTACTTTTACTATTGTAGATTCTGTTTCAAACTGAAAATGCCTAGTTGAATTTTATCGACCAGCAGGTTGCTATTCTTTTCCTCCTATTGATGGTTGAATTGAAATAAATGATATGGCTCTCATTGCACACATTTTAGTAACTAGTCTTACCCTTTTTTGTCACTCCTGTTCTAATTTCCATAGACAGTAATGTGGTGCATAGCATACTATATCACTCGAGTAATCAGAGATTGTTGTGACTCCCATTATTAACATCTCAAGCGCCGAGCTGATATGATAGCAATAAATCCAGATTTTTGGCCTTTTTTATTTCATTTTATTTTTTAAGTAAAGCATTTTCCTCCAAATTTTGATTTTTCCTAATTCAGATCCTTGATTATCTTAATCATCCAGGATGATTCATACCTGGAAAGTTACATCAGCACGATTGGTGTCGACTTTGTGAGTTCTTGAACTTGATTTTGGTTGGTTTTAGTTGGCGCAATTTACATTCTGACCGTGTTTCTACTTTTTGCAGAAAATACGCACTGTAGAGCAAGATGGAAAGACAATTAAACTTCAGATTGTATTGTTCTCTTATCTTGATTGAACTGATCTTGTTGGCTAGGGCTTGAGTGTTTTGTCACTTTTTGTTAACGATGCTGGTATCACTGGCAAGGAGTTAAAAAAAGCTCACTTTTAACTTGGAATGACAAAATTAGATGTATTTATATGTCTTTGTTTTCCCTTTTGGGGATAATTTATTTGATACCTTAGCAATGATTGGGAAAACAATTGGATGTGGTCAACTCTCAGAATGGAAGTGTTCTTTATTTTACATAATATTATCTAGTTCACGCGAAATTACTCGAAAGCATGCATCAAGAACAATTTACATGGATGTGTTGAGCTACTGCGAAACTGATGTTATTCTTTTCCCTTGTCGTCAACTTTTAGAAGAAAATTCTGAGGTCTTTCAGTCCTATGCAACTTGCACCATTTGAGCTTTTTATTTTGTAGTAGGAAGGAAAAAGGTCAAGAGGCTGAGTGAAAATGACGAGCAATTGTATAAATTCTGCCAGTTGAGAAAATTAATTTAACACAATCGTGTCTTTTGGTAAATTGTATATTGACTCTTCATTTTCCAACTGAAATTATATTGTTTATGACCATTTAGAAGTTATTAAATATCCTTGTGCAAGAAATGGTTCTTTTGTTCAATCAGCTTTGTAGGGGTCTGCAGTATGAATGAACTGTACATGTCATGATTTTGTTTGTCTAGTTATCTGGTTGGTTGAAGATCTTCATCTACTCGCACTATTGACGATCTTTTTATGAAATTTGAATCATTGTAATATTTGAATGCTTTGCTACTTGCTGATATTATAATTGGTTTTCTTCCCAGTTAATGAAGCGATCCTTCTTTCTCATCTTATTTGTGACTTGCAGTGGGATACTGCAGGACAAGAACGTTTCAGAACGATAACGAGCAGCTACTACCGTGGAGCACATGGCATTATAGTAAGTTTCTTCCAAGTATCTTTAACTCTTGTAGCGACTTGGTTTTCAGGGATGTTTACTCAACTGCCATGTGGAATTCTCCGCAGATAGTGTACGATGTAACTGACCTGGAAAGCTTTAACAATGTGAAGCAATGGTTAAATGAAATTGATCGCTATGCCAGTGAAAATGTAAACAAGATTCTGGTTGGAAATAAGTGTGACTTGGCTGATAACAGAGCTGTGTCATATGATGCAGCTAAGGTAGCAATCTAATGATTTTGCCTATTTATAATTTTATCATAGAGACTATTTTCAACTGAAATCGTACCCATTTTGCTATTGTAAATAGGCTTTTGCAGATGAAATTGGCATTCCATTCATGGAAACCAGTGCAAAGAATGCCACTAATGTTGAACAGGCTTTCATGGCAATGGCTGCTGATATTAAGAATAGGTATCCTTCTTTTTGTATGTAGTATATATATGTTTTATTTTATCTTGTTGTAGTGTTTTAACTGTTAGTAAGAGTTACTTTTAGAATAGAGTCTTTTTTTACTTAAAAATAAGAAGTAACGTATCCAAACATCTTTTGAAACAAAAGCTTGTACTCACTTTGAAGCTTATCAGCAAAATCATGCTCTGTATCTCTTTTTAAACATATTATTTTTGACATATCATTCTTTCCCAATAATTGCAGGATGGCAAGTCAGCCTGCATCAAGCAATGCAAAGCCACCAACTGTGCAAATTCGCGGACAACCTGTTGGTCAGAAGAGTGGTTGCTGCTCTTCTTAGTGATCTCAGATTGAGTTGAGAGATCATGATCTCACCTATCCTTCTAATTGTGGAAGACTTATTATATTAGTTCGATTCTTTCAAATCCATTTGGTTTCAAGTCACCTGTACAAATTAAGAAGGATTTATTGCTACTAGTTATGTTTGTTTTCTACTTTGCTACTATTTCCCCAGTTCTGTCCAAACTGGTAGAATGTCAAGTCTTCAGTTTAATCTGGTTTCAAGCATGGGGCATTTGGAAAGAATAGTGCATTATGGTGGTTTGTGTTTGGATTAAAATTCCGTTAAGCTTTCAATAAATGATTTATTTTTTGTGTTGGATGGTTGTACTTTTTGTCCGCTAATCTAAATGGCTGTCAAGAATTGGGATTTCATCTGCTGGCAAAAAAAAAAAAAAAAGAATTTTAGTTTTTGTTTGGGAAAAGGCTTACCATCGTGAGAAAATATAGAATGAGCACGAGGTAATAATTCCATATTTGCCTCCGTTTTTTTCAGGAAAAAGAAAAGAAGACGAGAAGATAGAATCTAGGGCGGCAAGCAGGGATTTGATTGACGATGAAATCTCAAAGTTTCAAAACTAATCAAGATTGTCTTATTCTCCATAGCGTGGTACCATGATTTTGGCTGTCTTTCTTTGCTACGTCTCCTGCGAACACTGCAACAGAGATTAGAAGAATCTTTACTTAAAAACTGAATAAGAATTTGAAATAAATATTGGAGTCCCAAACTTGTAGCCTAAATTTGGCAGAATTTAGGTGAGTGATAAACAGACGTCTCTCTAGCATTCGTTAAAGTAATTCTATAAGTACGTGTCTGGTAGTAATATTCGATATGGTTTGAGCAGTTGACTAGCCAATATTGAACTTCTTTTCCTTACATTGTCACGAAACAAGCCATAAAAGAATTTGTGAGTGATAATTAATTTAATTAATTCCTACGTTTAAATGATCATAAACATTCAGATTAAAAGTAAAAAAAAAAAGTAAATAACACCAAATATGATCACGGAGGAAAATTCATAACTGGATAAAAAAATCTCCGGACAAACTTGTCAGTAAAATTCACTAAAAAAATTGATTTACAATTAGTTCAGACACTGCTATATTTTAGTTGACTCTTACCGCCTAACTTGTAAGTCACGAATGAACTCATTTGGTTGTGAACTCCCGTACTTCCCAAAACTTCGAGTTATTTTTCTCTTCGCGTGGATCAACAAGAACGAACATCGTTCTAGAGTTCCCGAACTCCAAGGGCCTCTTCCCAGAACTCCACAACTCTGAAAGCCAATTGGCGAAAATAGGATTGTGTTTTGGTGTTAGATCAAAGTAATCAAAGATCTTTCCGTACTTTGATCTGTAGGCTGAGACAAGAGATATTGAACTATGTATATGGATTTCAAATAACAAACTCTTAACTTACAACGAGGCTTTACTAATTGGACCAATAAATGGGTTGAATAATGTTTAGATCTTAAAAGAATGATTTTTATAATCAAAATATTGTTCAACCACACTTTTGGACATCTCAAAGGCTGTATATTTATAATGGGTAGTGTTTGGGATGAAAATAAAGTAAAAATCAGTTTGAAAATCGAGTTTATTGTTTCTCGGATGACCATAGTTGAGCAGTGGTCAGTATTTTTGTTATAACTTTCTCTTTGATGTCCGATTGAAACGATTCAAAGTGCGTCGAAAAGCTAACTCAAATGACTACAATTTTTCTAAAAATAACATTTTTCAAGTTCGAATGTTTTCTATGTGATAAATACGTCTCAAACTTGTGAATGAGAATTTGGAGCAAAACATGTGCAACACTTCACTCCTTTGACTTCTAATTGCATTTCATTGATTATACGTGATCTTCTTGGATATCTTTGACTCCTCCAAGGATTATACTATCAATCTCAAACTATTTTTACTATAATTAGCATTCAATAAATCCTATTTTTATTTTGATTACAATCTGAAAAACTTTTAATACAATTCAACTAAGACAATGATTTCGATTAAGGAAATTGTCAGTTACAAATTTGAAACTTGCTAATTATAATTTGGACTTAACAACTTACATACAACAAATTCCATGTGGTATAGTCAATGGTGATAGGGGTTTCTAAGATGTTACAGGAGGATCTAAAATGGAAATTGCGTAATAAATTTCGGTTTATCACAAATCTCTTATTGTACGACAACTCTGACTCGATTACTTGGTGCAAATTTCATGGAAAACATGATTGTTTAGCCTACAAGCGACACAATTCCCATAAGGTAGGTCTGGAATGACAATCTTGAATATGATTTTGACTTTATTCGTGATATCGTAGATGACTATCCTTACATTGCTATGGGCACTGAGTTTCCGGTCATTGTTCTTCGTCACTTGTGCAATTTCCAGAGCACCAATGAATATCATTCTCACACTCTAAAGACCAATGTGGATCTTCGCAAGCTAATTTAGTTACGTCACCCTTTTTACGTTGAGAAGGGAAACCTTGCACCTGTGGAACTGGGAAATACTGTGTTTGGCAATTCAATTTCTACAAGTTCGGTCCTAATGGGGATATTTATGCGCATGACTCTAATGAGCTCTTAAGCCATAGTGGCATTGATTATGAGAAAAATAATAAGCAGGGTATTGAATAATCCAGCCCCATACAGGGGATAATCCCCCCTTGAAAATCCTGCCTCCACCGTTGTCTGGAATGACAATCTTGAATATGATTTTGACTTTATTCGTGATATCGTAGATTACTATCCTTACATTGCTATGGGCACTGAGTTTCCGGTCATTGTTCTTCGTCACTTGTGCAATTTCCAGAGCACCAATGAATATCATTCTCACAATCTAAAGACCAATGTGGATCTTCGCAAGCTAATTTAGTTAGGTCACCCTTTTTACGTTGAGAAGGGAAACCTTGCACCTGTGGAACTGGGAAATACTGTGTTTGGCAATTCAATTTCTGCAAGTTCGGTCCTAATGGGGATATTTATGCGCATGACTCTAACGAGCTCTTAAGCCATAGTGGCATTGATTATGAGAAAAATAATAAGCAGGGTATTGAATAATCCAGCCCCATACAGGGGATAATCCCCCCTTGAAAATCCTGCCTCCACCGTTGCTTGTAGCCTAAATTTGTTAAATTTTAGGTACATGATATTCAGGTGTTTCTAGCATCCATAAAAAATAGAGTAATCCAATAAATGCGTGTTTGTTACTAGTACTTGACTCAAGTTTAAAAGTCGAGATTTTAATTTCTTTTTTCTTTAATACTGCACTGTACATGCCACAAAAGAGATCGATGGTTGATTGTTGGAATTCACGGGTACAATCACGTCCACATTTGTGGAATTCATGTGTGCTATTACATGAGACATACAAAAAATTTTAGTCTATCGAGAAAAGAGTAAAATTATGTAAATTTCAACTAGTTAAAATGCGAATGAAGTTGCTTTCTTAGTGATCGGTAATGCACGTGTGAACCAATCTAGAAAAGAGTAACATTCACTTGCCGCAAAAATTGTTCAATTGAGTTTTAAAGTCAATTGAATGAGTAAAACCCAGGAAAAAACCTAACCTAACAGATTGGAAATCCCATGTTCTCGATTCAATAGAAAAACTGGTTTAGTAAACTCAAGTAGTGAAACACAACATCTTTCGTGTGGTTGGCGGTTGATGCGTAGGTTATGCTTTGCATTTAATGACATTTGATATCTTAAAATCAAGATTTTAGTCTAATTAACAAGAAACAAACAATCATCTAATTAACAAGAAACAAACAATCAATATTGTCTATATGATACTCCGTCTTTTCATATTAAGAAAATGTAATTAATATAATCAGAAATACAATTTTTCTCTCACATTTTTTCTAATATAACCTTACATTAATTAATGATTTAAATATGAGTAATTCAGTTATTGTTGATAACAAGGCACATTAAGAGGGCGTTTGATGTGGATTAAAATTAGATTTTCAGTGGATTGTGATAGAAGTTTTTGAAATGTGTGGTTGAAAAGATGCGGGACCCATGAAAGATGTGGTTAATATTGATTGTTTGACTTTAACTTAAATTAAAATCAGAATTTTAATCTGGTCCAAACATGCCCTAAATGGGTATATATTAAAAAAACTAAGAAATCAACTATACCCTTAACGAGGAAAGTTGCCTATAATTTGAGATAGACGAAAAAGGAAAATAAGTATATCTTTATGGAAAGGAGGGAGTAACAAATTTGGGTAGCATTTATGAGAAATGGCTAATTTATTTAAGCTATATCACAAAAAACCGGCATATGTTGAGGAACCAAATAGGAATGCATGAAGTGAAGTATTTTAAAATGTTTTTTTGTGTAAGACGTTGTCTTAGTCTGTATCACCGAGTAGATCTGATACGTATCACTGAGGTAAGTACAAATAAAAAAAAAAACAATTTCCCAAACCATACAACACATCTGTTTCCTATCTATTCCAGCTTTCCAGTGCTGAGATTCAGGATATTATTTTTTGTAACTCCGGTCGAAGGTCCTGACTTGAGATGATTTTTCCTGATGAGTTGGCCCTCTTAACGTAGAACCCGGCAGTCGAGGCTTGAAAGGTGCGCACGTAGCGAATGTTGGATTGAAAATAGGCAGAAAAACATGATTCTGATTTGGGTAATTCACAAATGGAAGCCAAGAAACAGTTGGTGTTGTTTTCTGTTCCAGAAAGCTCTGGTTAATGCATGAAACTTCGGCCTGTATGATGCAAAAGCCAGTGCTATAAATAATCAGTTAAAATGAAATGTGGAAATATCAAAGCCTGTACTAGATGGGACTAAACAGCATAATAGTCAAGAATTTATCTTGTTTTCCTTTAGTCAATAACGATGCCATAAAAGAATTTGAGTGATGGTTGATTGTTCCAATATGCATCGATG